>JAOCPT020983943.1:0-14744 GCA_026546935.2 Palythoa grandiflora | reverse complement strand
ACACAATAAAATCGGAAATATTCAATATTTAGTCTCCATATAATAAAAAGAACATTACACGGCGGCTTGAAGATATGCGCTCGTTCGTAAAATATTGTTTTTGCCACGAGAAAATAAAATTCATATCTTCGCGCCACCGTGTAATATCCTCTATAAAGTATAAAAAAATATTGTTAATGTAACAGACTCGCTTGTTGATCCAAAACTTGGATTCTTCAACAATATGTTTTTGGTCCTCGGGTTGACAATTATCATGATGTTTTCTTTTATGTTTTCAAAAACGGTGATCCTAAGTTTTTGTGCTGGATCTCGAAAACTACGTCCTCTTTTTTATGACAAGTGCAGCGCTGCTTTTTTATAAACAAAAACAAAAACAATAAGAACATCGAAACGTAAAAACAAGATAAAAACAAAATGAATCTGATCCAGAAACATTTTAAGTATTCAAACCTAAAAGTTTCATTGCGAAGTGTAATGCTGTTTATGTTGTTCGCTTTTGAATATAGCACTAATAGCGGCACTTCTCAGCTGTGTCCTGTTGAATAAATTGTTTCTTTTAAACGGAATCTCTTATTTCTTCTTGCTGCCAACAGGTTTTCGGTCTCACGTATGAACAATAACACAACTACTACCCATTTTATTCCACTGCGTGTAAATTACCACAATAATTCTGCCATTTCCCTCAGCAATTCTGCTAGCAACTAAACATATTGTTCTTTTAAACAAACACTTCATTTCCTCTCACCGCTAACGTAGGTTTTGGGTCTCCGACATATAAAAAATTACACAGCTACGACGCACTTTACTGCACTGTGTGTGGATCACTACTGATTTCGTCAAACTCAATGAACCATAATTGTTTGTACATACAGAACATATTCGAATATTGTTATAAAATTAACGATTTTTTATTTCTCTCCCAAAATTTATAAACAAATATTAATCAAGCTCGCTTTAAACCTCAGCTAAAATAAGGCTTATAAAATAAAACTTTCAGAGTTGGGATAATTTACAAACAAATTGAATAGCGAACGAGCTATTTCATAAGTAATGGCAATTTCGTCTTCCCTTGTGTTCCTTTTCAAAAAGCAATACATTGAGTTTTCCATGAAAAAGCTGGAGGGTGTCTCTGTAATTTCCTTAGGATCATTTTGGGTCAAAATTCAGATTTCGCTCTTCTTTTAATTTGGTCATTATAAGAACACTGTGAGTAAGTAATGAAATGATAATATCAGTCTATTTTTCAAGAAAATATCGACCATTTCTTTCTCAGCGAGGGACAAACTCTGATGTAGAAACAAAACCAAAAATATAACTACTTCAGCCCACCATACTAATAAGCTTTCCCTTACCTTGAAATTGAATTCAAAGTTTATACCATGCAGCCTGGCATTACTTATATATTGATGCATTTTCGCCTTTGTGGCTGTTTTTAAATCAGTTCAAAAACATCGTCAATCGAGAGGAAAAAGTAAAGATGACATTTTTATATGGACAGACCTTCTAGAATAGTCATTAATAGTCAGTAGGCATGAAGCTAACGTTACTTGAAAAAAGGAAAAAGTTCCATAATTCGGCTGTCAATGTGGACCCCCTTAGTTCTAAATTACTCTCAAGTTTACACTCTGTTACAGAAAACTACATCGGGTGTCCACAGTAAGTGCTGGGACTTGTTATCGAAAAGTAACGGAGGTGGAAGTAAGTAGAGATTGTATAATCTTTGAATTTAATTTTAACGACCTTTATATGATGCTTAATCACTTACCCCGTTGTTGAAACGTTTTTGCAAATTAGATACTTCGTTCTCTCAGCAAAAGGCTAAAATCGGGAGCTCGTACGCGTTTGGCTGCACACCTGTATAACACTTGTGAGGCGCACCAACCCCAGCCAGAGATAAAGCCTAGGAACTACAGTCGAGTCACTTTCGCTCGCCCCATGAAATTAATTCTTTTACTTTTTGGCCGGACTTTGACTCTATCTAGATCAAGTTTGTCTTAATTCTCTTTTCGTTTAAATGTTCATCGATATAATATAGTTTAAGCATCGACTCGATTATCATATGATTTTAATGTTTATATTTTAGTCATCAAATCTTCATTTAAATGACGATTTCAATTGATTAAATGACTGAAAGCCTTATATCCATTGCAACCAAGTTAAAACAAGTGCTGCATAGTTAATGCACTTAACTTAGCTTAATATTTTTGTTAATAGTTCCCAAAGGCCGATCATCAGACAAAGTTTGAATATTTTCAAATTTTCAAAATGTTGCAACATTAGTAATATTTTCTGACATAGTCATTGGCTCTCAAATTCTTCTTTAAAAACTTGTATCTTCGCGAGAAACGGACAAAAATAACTTTTAACAGCAATACAAATTAAACTCGTCTACTGGACAAATTTTGTTAATAAAAATCATTTCAATGAAATTACTTTCATACAGTTTTTCACAACAGCTGCCTGATGTTCCTTTAAATATGGATCAGTTCAGTTGTTTTTACTATGTGAAAGCATATGTTTTATATTTATATGACATTACTAAGAAGAAAACGCTTAAAAACACTGAAATAAAAAAAAAAAGTGGGCGACTCAACAACAACCCTGAGTAGTTTATTCACCTTATGTTTGAAAAACCATTTTCAAACTTAATCTTTTATTAAAAAATATCGGTTCTGGCTGCGTGGAATAATTGGCCTGGTTGTTGTGGGTAACACATACCAAACTAACTTAAACCCTCTTTTCTCAATATACAATGTTCCTTAAAAGACCTTTATTCAAACTAGCAAATATATTTAATTTCTTTGATCAAATAAAATTTCTAATAAGTATAATTATGTGTAAGTTTTATATTTATAAACTACCCGTAATTTTTACCGGATAGCTTTTATATTTCAATAAGTCACAACTATGATAGTAGACTTTCTTTTTATAAAAACTTTACGCCCCCAAATGCAATAACAAATTATAACATTTTTAGCATAAAGTTTCCTTACGCAAAAAATATGGAACTCATTTGATGCAGACTTTAAAAAAAACCTTTCTGCGATTAAAACATTCAAAGCTACATTTTTAGTTAATGCTTATCGACAGCGACATTAAGAAATTCTGATTGAAATGATGTATTTATTTACCCCATAAACAATTGTTTGATAATTTTTAAGTTTATCTCCGTGAATATAGAAGAAAACTGACGTTTCAGACTGTAGTCCGTCGGAGTGGAGTGTGAATCAATTGGGTTAATGACACTACTGGCATAAAAAGGAAGGTCTCTGTAGAAAATACTATATCGTTTATTTTCAGGTTTTAAAATGAGGCTGAAATCGCCAAAAAATTAAGAACAATGAGCCTCTGCAAAATTTACTGGTTCTTATAAAAAAAGAGCATGTATTCTGTTAAAGATACCATGGAACTAGTACAGAAAAGATTAAAACACAGAAAAATGATTTTAGATTTAGTTCCTTATGAATAATTTCGGAATTTTAATTTTAAAAACGATTTTTTTTTTATGAACAGCTTTAATTGGTTTTGTTGACATTCTACTGCCTTTGAGGCAAGGTGAAGACGCATTTTAGCAGTTTGGTCGGTAAATGTCGTTGGATACACACAGCGATCCTTGTCCAAGAAAGTTTAACAAAGAATGAAGAAGGTAAATGGAACCTTGAAGGCGTTTTGACAGCCTTTTAATTCAACTCCTGCTTTTCAAACAAACACTGAAAATCATGCATAATTTATTCTGTGTCTGCAATGGATAATTCATAGGGCATTTCATAGTGAAAGAATATGATGAAGGCATCGATTTTGTCCAGTTCCTACACCAAACTAACTCTCTTTATAGGCTTATTTGTTTTTTACACTGTATATTTTTAGTGAATAACAATGTGTGTTAACTATAAAATTGATATATCGTGAACCAAAACTTCTGGTTTTATTGCAACAATAATTAAATCTTTTTTATTAATGAAAATTGAAGTAAAACATTTTTATACATTCCTTTTTTTGCGTTAAGATTAAACTAAGTAAAGTATGAAATCTTTTTTCTCAGAGTTTTACAAAATTAATTAAATTTATTTTAAACATTGCAACTACTAACAACATGCACTAACTACATATTTGGAAAAGAAAGCTTTGGACAATAACAACATCTATACAGATTAATTTCAGCAATCGCTAAGACGAACAATTTGTTTTCACTCTATGAGTTAATTTCTCTAATGTATTTTTCTTCAGATGCAAGTCCCTTTGTTTGCAATTTTCTCCATCACAGTTAGTACGGCCGAAAATGCAAGAAAGAACTGAATTGCTCTGAAAAAACGTTTTTCCTAGTCTTGGTACTGCATTGTTATGTGATTCACTGGCAAACAATGGTTACTAAGTTTTCTTTAGTAGTTAGTAGCCAAAAATTGTTAAATTTAAAAATTGTCATTCAGATCTAGTAAAACTTGATAAAACCTGCACGTAAAGAATAATTGTTGAAGGACAAGAACTTATAACCACAATCATTCTACTACGTTGCTACCCTGTATTGTCTTCTTGATAAAGTGAAAGTAAACTCTTGAGCAGGAGGTACAACAAACAAAAACACAATGTACTGTAGTTTTCGGTAAAGGTTTGTGTTACATACCGAAAGTAAGTTCAGATCAGGGGCGCAGGGACTCCCCGCTTATAGATTGAAAACATGTGAGTTGTAAGTTGGCGATCGTGCAGAATATATGTTGTTGTTTTTATTCAGTCGTTCCTCTTCTTCTTTTTCGTTGTTTCTGTTCCCCGATACACAACAGCTTGCACGAAACTGAGCATGAGTAAGGCTGTTTTGTTTTCTCTTGTTTTGTTTTCAAATTTGGTGTTTCCACAGCAACCTTTGTGTTACGTGCATTCGTATACAGTATAGCCTGTTTCACAGCATTTAAAACATAATACCTCTGTTAGCCTTTACTTGTGCAAAGAAATGTAACTAATTCTCGGTAGAAATCTCATCCATTTTTACCGTTAACTGCAGACCGTGATGCTGGCCTTAAAACTCGCGCGAGAAGTTACACCTGGCTTAAAGAAACAAAAGTGAGTGCACATTTCGTTTATTTTGTGGTGTCGGATTAAAATGTTTATAGTTGAATCTTTATTTACATTATTTGCTTCATTAGCATACGTTCATCTCTTTCTAACTGAAATACAAATTAAAAATGTCTGAATATTGAAAAAGCTTTGTAGTAGAAATCTCTTCTGAAAGAAATAAGACCGATAAGTTACATACTGTTCTCGTAATGCGTTTTTAAATATTGGAAATTAGAACTCACTAACAGTTTGGCCACCCAGTGATTTTGCGTTTTTTGGACACCGATATCATCTGTGAAACTGTATCAGTACAAAACCAAAGTTTGGTCACTAACCTCACCGGCTTTTTTGACTTTCTCATGTTTTAAACCCCATTCCTTTCTATTTCGATTCTTTCTCTACCTAAACTTGTATGCAAATGAAGCAAAACTGATGGAAACAATGACATTAGAAAAGATTCGCCAGCTACACAAAAAAGAATAAAGAAAAACGGGGTTTTCAATTATTTTAGTGTTCAAACAATCTTCTGGGTGTAAGGAATAATGCCTTTTCTCTGTTGAATATTCAATTTTGTTTTTGTGACTTTTTTAGTTTGAATGTATGGATGACACAAATTTTTGTTTATTTCGTTGTTTTTGTTTATGTGCATAAAAATACCGATTTTTAGCGCTAAAAAAAACACTACAATTCTGTTGAAAATTGGTTTCGGGACTGGATTGAAAGTTTCTTAATTTCAACGACTCTTGTTTCATATTGCTTTGACGATATTTGACTCGTGCTTTTTCAAGTAGAATTTTAACGGTTTGGCGCACCTGCTTTACGATGTCTTTCTCCAGGCTTCGAAATTTCAACTACTTTGCTGCTTTAATTTGTTTTTTTCTGGACAATGTTGACCTCAAAACTCTGTGTGTTTTGCATAAGTAAAGAAAAAGGTTGTTAAAGACGTTTCTGGAGCTAAATAAACGTCAAAACCTTTTTTCCAGCTGTATAAATGAACAATTTACCGGATAGAAAAAGGATCTTGTTGTTTGCATTTAAGCAAGTGTAATGTAGGGGAAATAGCTCTATGGAGAAAGGACTCATTCAGGTACACGGGAACGTTACCATCTTATATTCTTTCTTGGTAGTTGGTTCTCTACATAGCTACTCTGTGCTCAAGGCTCTGACACACTCTCTACATTCTGATGTGTTTCTCGTTCTGACGTTTGTTCGGACTAACTGTGAAAGCCTGTGTTTTTTCACATATATGTAACAGACACTACCTTCTATTGTTCACAGTTTGAGCTCACAAATTTTTGACAGGTGCCTTGTGGCTTTTAAGTCAATCTTGATTATCACGCTAGTTAGGTTTATGAGGGAAGCTATCATTGCGTTGAATCAATACAAAACGGCGTCAATTGAGGACCGTTTCCATTCAATAGAAACCGCGTATTATTTTATCTACCGCTTGTTTTTCTCAAACTGTTGTTTACGAAAACACAGATCACAAAGATATCTGTCACCAGCTTGAAGGTGAACAGATAAACGCAATATCCCTTTACTACTGAAAATATTGATATTTCAAAAAATATTTCAAAAAATATTAATTTCAAATTTAACAATGCTACTATATAGTTTGTTACACAAGTCTTAAAAACACAAGAGCAAATATATCACAAGAAAAGAATTTGTCAAATTGTTAATTTTATTCTCAATTTATATCCTACCGCCGTATTTTGTAGCTCAATGGATGATTATTGTTTATAGTTACCGCAAACGCATTCAAATATTATTTATAAAAACTAGCGTACTTTTTATTCCTCTCCCAAATATCATAAGCAAATCAAGTTCACTTTTCATGATATTTGAAATGTGCTTTTTCAAGTAGAATTTTAACGGTTCGTGCACCTGCTTTACGATGTCACTGAAAAGCCCCCATGGGGAGTTTTCACTAAAGGTTGTATTGTATTGTATTGTATTGTATAGATATTTTTCTCCAGGCTTCCAAATTTCAACTATATTGCCGCTTTAATTTATTTTTGATGGACAATGTATACCTCAAAACTTCATGTGCTTTGCACAAGTAAAGAAAAGGGTTGTCGAAGACTTTTCTGGAGCTATATAAACTTTAAAACCTTTTTTTCTCTAGCTGTATAAATGAACAATTTAAGATAGGCCGCTTTAATTTGCTTTTTTATGGACAATGTTGACCTTAAAACCTTGTGTGTATTGCACAAGTAAAGAAAAAGGTTCTTATAAAGACATATCTGGAGCTATAAACTTTAAAACCCATTTTCCAGCTGTATAAATGAACAATTTAAGATAGGAAAACGATCCTGTTATTTGCATTTGAAAAGGGAAAGAGTAGTTAAAAGAGTTAGGCAAGTCTTAAAGATACAAGAGCAAATATATCATAAGAAAAGAATTTGTCAAATTGTTAATTCTATTCTCAATTTATATCCTGCCGCCCTGTTTTAATGCTCAATGAATGATTATTGTTTATAGTTACCGCAAACGCATTCAAATATTATTTATAAAACTAGCGTATTTTTTATTCCTCTCCCAAAAATCATAAGCAAATCAAGTTCACTTCAAACCTCGCTTCAAATTAGGTTTATTAATTAACACTTTGAAAATTGGGAAATTTTGTAATCGATGTGAATAGAGAACTGGCCTTTACGTAAGTAATAGGCAACTATCCATTTAACCGTGACACGAAAGATATGATTTGTTGTTTTTTAATCCCATTACGTTCGCCATCAAAACCCTGCAGTAAACAGAATTTTCCATAAAAACGCAAATGAAGACCAGCCATTACCTTTTTAAGAACTCAAAGCTGAAAATTACTATAGGGAAATGATAGGCACTTTAAAGCATCGCTTATGAATATAGCAGTAATCAGTGACACTTCTCCTCAATTGTATCCTGTTGAATAAATTGTTGCTTTAAAGGAGATCTTTTATTTCCTATTGCTGCCAACAGGTTTTAGGTCTCACATATGAAGAATAACAACAACTACTACCTACTTGACTGCACTTCTCCTCAGCTGTGTCGTGTTGAATAATTTGTTGTTTTAAAGAGAATCTTTTATTTCCTCTTGCCGCTAACACCTGTTTTGGTTCTCACATAATTTTATAAAGTCTAAAACAGTTAGGTATTTCCACTCGCACTCTCGAAAGAACCAGACAGTCCAGAATCAGGGTTAAACTAAATAATTTCAACGAAAATGGAAAACGTCTCTTCGTCTTCGAACCACACCATAACTGCATCGTCCTTTATCCCTTGTTTCGACCGCGGTCGTCCAGAGTTTTTACAGTGGAGGAACGAGTACCTTACTCCAGTCGTATTTTACAACTCAGTTGCAGCCATCACAATAAATGCACTGTTACTGCCCGTAAATACCATCTCAAATGCTCTCATAATCATCAGCATCTTGGTCGACAGGCAGCTCAGAAGGAATCCATTCATGATAATGCTACTTTCTCTTTCAGCAACAGGTAAGAATCGTTTTAACTGTGCTTCAATGAGTGACAGAAACACGTCAGTGTTGTAGCTACAATGTTCTCTAAATGATTTTTTAGGGAGCGCTGTTAGTCTCGGACAATTCTTCAAGTATTGGATAAGTTATTCATAAATAAATACCAAGCAAATCATTTAATCAAGACACACAAACAGAGCCAAACTGTCAGATGGTAAAACAGCAAAAACTGTTTTTCACAAATTAGTAATGTGCCGTCTCTTGTATTTCAAAAGTGTGACTGTTGATTGTATTCTTTGGAACTGAGTATCATTCTTACCTTATCAGTTCCCCAAATTCTATTTCCATGATCCAAGTGCGGCATGCCTTGCTGTTCTTTTTCAGTTTATCTCCTATATTCAAATACCTTCTGGTCCTGCCATTTATTTTAAAACTGACCCGGTAAAATTCTTGATTAATACTTCACTGTTTAGTCTTTATTATTGCAGAGAATCCCAGAAATTTTACACTAAGAGTTGTTAACCCTATCTGACTAGGGGGCACAAAGTTCCCGCGGTCTATAACTTTTCACCATTTCAATTAAATTGAACGAAAATTGGCACGAGATAAGATGGTCACAAGACAAATTTATTGGTGTTGTTAAGTTGACACATTACATCATAATGACGTCATCATGACGTCACAAGTATGAAATTAGCTGTTGTACAAAACCCTTCAACCATTGAACCGATTTAAACCAAATCTGTCACAGTTATTGGTGTTCACACAACAAATAACTTGACTGTGTCTTTACTGTTATTTTACATTAAATAACGTCATAAGGACCTCCTGATTACGTCATTATAACTTCATAGTTGAAAAAAATGATTTTTGCAGGAATCTACATTATAGTTAGTGGAAAGAATATGTTTACATAATGCGTTTACATAATAAAGCATTTCTGCTCTTTCTCGTCTTTTAATGTTTACATAATATGTTAACATAATAAAGCATTTCTGCTCTTTCCCGTCTTTTAAGTTGTGTCAGAAAAGCCTATATATACATATATTTTTTTTTCTAAAAATTGCAAAATCAAGATGACGTCATCAATTGTACAGATATGTCTTTCAGGGTGATATGTCAAACGTATGGAACGAATAGAAACTATAACAACGTTTAGAAAAGTAAAATAGTATAAAATTAAAAAAGGCTACAATCAACAAATGGAGAACTTCCGTTTTCAAAAAACTTTGTTATAAATATAATGAAAGAAAAATTTTAGCAAAAGTCACAAAATTTGGCCACTATCGCTCTAATAGTGCCAAAGCTATACTCTTATCTCCCGAGTAGACAGGGGGGTCCGAATAAGCAGGGGGGTTGGAAACTTTTCTAAATTTTAATAAGCAGGGGGGATGGAATAAGCAGGGGGGGGAGGTACTTTGTCCTATAAAGACTAACTATATTTCAAGAAATTGTTTCTCCCAAACCGATTGTCCGATGTTGACAATCTTGGTATCAAAATTTTCCGCTCGAAAAGCCGCTTCAGTTTCTGCTATTTAAAACACAATTCGATAAACTATAGAATTTGTTCGACCTCCCTATTGTTATGTTATTTATCTTTTCATCTATTTACACTGTAATAAGATATTAAAATATTCGAATTTAATTAGCGGGGGGTGTCTTAATAAGAGCGGGGGGGGTTGGATTTTTTTCTCTGAACAATTAGCGGGGGGACGTCTATTCGGGAGATAAGAGTATAAAGTTGTTCTTGTAAAAAAAGCGTATATTCAGTTGCGAGTTGCTCTCCTTTGCGGTTACTTCCCTACCAGGGTTAATGCGATGACCTCCATATGTTTTCCTTTTTAGAAATAAGGTGTTTTCTTTAAGATGAACTCAACCTTTTTATGTCAAGATTTCATTACTGCATCTGAAACAAAAATAATATTGGCAGGTACAATGTTAACAATTATATAAGAAAAAGAAACATGCTACGACAATCATTTTAATTTGGTCGAAAGAAAAGAAAAATAAGTAGTAAGCCACCAATGAAAAATTAAAACGAAGTATTGTACGTCCGCGAATAAAAACTTCATTAAGGAAATAAAGGCCTGAATAGAATAATAGAGCAATGCATTTGACCCTTTTCAGTCAATATATGCTAGTCTAAGGGTAAACTGCATTGTCATTCGTAAATTCACAGTTCAATTTGTTGATAAAAACGTGTGAAATGAAATTACCGGTCGAACACAAATAGCTAGGATTTCCTAGGCAAATGGACTGAAGAACAGATTTTGGCCATTTTCAAAAAGCGTCACATCTCAAGAAGAACCTACTGGGTTTTGAAGGGTCTAAACTCTGTAAATGAGATAGTTCCAACAAAAAGGACGTTTGAGAAGCAAGACTAAAAGCAAACTAAAGGTGAAACCCAAAAAACTGAAGTCAAAAAGGATACTCTTTTCTTGCCGTTTTTGACCAGAAAAAAACCGTTTTAACGATCATAAAACTAAGAAAGAGAAAATTCAGTTCCGCTGTCATTTTGTGAGACAACATTTAGACATGCAGCAAGCTTCGCTATTTTCTGACTGTGACAGCAATATCACTGGAACTACGAACTACTCTAACTTGTGCGTTAATGGAACTGATTTCCATGAGAACTCGGGAAGCCCCTTCAGACAACATGAACAAATCTTTCTACCAGTCTTCGTTATCATAGTATGTACGTCGTTTGCTAGTAATTTGACAGTCCTTGTTGCTTGGTTCCAGAGCACAATCCGCAGAAGAACCATTTACTTTTACACATCAAATCTTGCCAGCGCAGATTTACTTATGACAATCGCAATTGCTCTCAACCCTTTAATTCAAATCATGATCGGTACAGCTGGAACTGTTGCGTGCAAATTAAGTTTCTTTGCAACCTATACCAGCTTCACAGCCTCCATTTTGACGCTGGTTGCTATTGGCTTGATGAGGTATAAAGCAGTGAATTCAACTACAACCACTACGAACCAACAAATCACACAGCTGCCTCAGAAAAACTTGGCTCGCAAGCGATGCTGTCTTATTTGGTTGATCGCCAGCATCATTTCATCTCCTCTCTTGAGTGCATATTCTGGAAAAAATATTGACGGTAAAAATCAGTGTGTCATCTTAAACTGGCCAGTTGAGTCTATCAAACTGTATTTCTTGTTGTACTTACTTTTATTCTTTATCTTACCCGTGTGTGTTTTAATGTTTGTCGCATGTCGATTTCACTGTATCCTTAAAACCCACGCAATTTCAACAGCCTCCTCTGTAAATGAAACTCCTCAAAGCCCAAAATGCGAAAAAATTCTTTTTGGTACTGTTGTTGTTTTTTTTATTTGTGTTGGTCCAGTGTGTGTTGCCAAAGCTATTGAGCCGAATTTGGAGCAAATTAGTAAAATACCGCGTTCTTATATAAAACTTATACAGTTTCTTGTTATTCTTAATCCTGCCATAGACCCTCTAATCTATTGGGCATTCAGTTCCGAAATTCGACGTGGTTGCAAGAAAACACTCCAGAATCTTTGGAAAAAAATTTATAACTCGTTGTTCAACGGCTGCTTTCAGCAAGCTATCACCTAAAAAGAGCACGAGGGCTTAATGGTATAAAAAATGTAAGCAGTTGAGAATATTCAAAACTATCGGGAGAATCAATCAACGTTTTAATTACAACGCTGCAAACGTATAGCCTGCGCCGCAGACACTCTATATCTCCGGTATAGACATTGTGTTTCGAAGATTTTAATTCCGTTTTATGTCAGGGTTGCCACGGCCCTTGAAAATCCTGGAAAGTCCTGGAATTGGCGAAAAAAAAATTCCATGCCCTGGAAAGTCCTTGAATTTGGGTCATGGTCCTTGAAAATCCTACAATGGGCAAAAAATATTTCTTTCTCGACCTCCAAAAGTAGCCATATTTATAAGCTCTCTGTCAAAATATTTTTACCGTGACAAAACCCATGACCCCGAAAGGCTTGAATTTAGTCCAGAAACAAATTTCTAAAGCGCTAGCTTAATATAGTATTCTTATTCGTGAACTGAATTTTGAAAAAAATGTCTAAAGCATTCAAGTTTTATTTGATAAGGTAGGACCTGGATTTCACTCAAACTCAAACGGTAATGAGCTCGCATTCGTCTGACGTCTCAATTTAAAGCGTTCGAATATAAACAGACTGTCAGTCAACCTTAGAGCTAGTTTTAAATACGCAAAAAACCGTGTTTGATCAAACATTTGAAAATTAATTGAAACTTATAATAGATCCATGTTTTCTTAGTCAGAGGAAGATGAAATTGGCGAGTCTTGAACGGCCGAGTCTGGCTGCATTTTGCTGAAGACTGTTGTATTACACGCTTTTTTTTTTATAAGAACCAGTAAATTTTTCCGAGGCTCATTGTTCTTAATTTGTGGGCGATTTCAGCCTCAATTTGTTCTTAATTTGTTCTTATTTCTGTGAGTGGATTTTAACAAAGAAAAAAAAAACAAAACAAGGCAATGGAAAATGAAACGCCTTGCGTCACACATGTACTGTACGGCTGAATTTAGAGGCGAACTACCTTCATTGTAATTTGTTGAGCAGTCTTTACAGTGAATTTTTTTTTTGTTTTATGCCGTATCGCTAAGTTTTAGTCAGTTTTCTATCAAAAAAACTTTCTTAGTTATCAAGCCTCGGCCTGAGCTTGTTCTTAAATTTTGGCAAATTTGAGCCTCGTTGTTCTTATAAAGTTGTTGTTATAAAAAGCGTGTATTATACCATTTACATTTTTGCCTAAGATGTTTGAAATGCTTGCATGCATAAATTAACATCTCGTACAATATATTTGCTCGTAAAGGCACGGCAAACAGGACAATACCCGACTACATCATAATACCGGCGTAATTTTCACAAACTTATTTTTTCCTTTGAGACAGGAGTTATAAGTTACAGAAACAATAGTTCTAAAAAATATTTGCGAATTCCCAAATTTTTATTCATATTAATGACCAGTACTATTAAAATTCAAAGATTAGCTTCGCAAGTCCAGTATTTTAGACCCAAATCAAAGCTAAGGTCGAGGTGCTAGTACCAGTATATCATTTTTTTAAAGAGATTATCAACGGAGCGAGAAGTCTGTATGGGAAGAAATATGAGACCGAGTTCTTGGTAGAACGGACCGAGCGCAGCGATGTTCGTATAAAAAAGACCGAGCTCTGATATTTTTACATACAGATTGAGCAAGCGAGGTTAATAATTCGTTTGTTGTATGTCTGTTTTTACTTCCGGTAGTTTATCCCATGCCTACGTTAACGGAACTAATCGGAATTATCCCACAGTTCTCGGAAAGCTTCGGAAATGTTTTTAAAAAAGTAAACTGTTTGATATGCATTTTTGAACTAAGAAAATTATTCCGGGGACATGCTCTCCCGGGAAATTTTGGCAAAGTATACTCTCTGAAATGCCAATTCTGTGTTTTCTGGAAATAATTTTAAATAGTCTTTGATGGTTTAGGTTTTATTGTTTTGGTGACGATTATCGACTTTTTTGTGTAAAATCTTGTTCGATATAAACAAAATCAATTCACCAACTTGCACTGTTATAAAATCTTCTAGTGCTGCGGAGAAACAACCATTTCTTGCAATATTTTTAAATTGGAACTTCGAATAGACATCGTAAGAGGATAAGCCTGTAAGTGTAGTAAAAAGCTCGATATAATTGGGGAAGGGGGGGGGGGGCTAGCACCCTCCCTGTTTACCCCTCCCTGCTCCGCAGCCCTTTTGTTGAGACATTTAGGCGAAATTCTTTTTGGCATGATGATCAGCGATCAAACCAAACGATTCTTGCTGGTCACCAACCCACCACGGCCAAAGTCGAGGCATTTGTGAAAGTCAGCCTGCCAGACGAAAATCCCTCCAAAGCGGATAGTATTAATCCTGAGCCCGCGAGCAACGACTCGATTAGTACGTAAAACTGTATATATTTTTGCAGCGTTCAGAATTGCGTTAAACTATCATTTATTCTTCACGACGACGCAAACAAGCTCGCATTTCCCGAATTACTGCATGAGACATTATCTACTATCCGAATAAAAAAGTCATTTAGAACTTGTAATAATATACAGTTTAAGTTAAAAGTGTTTAGGTTGAAGCGTAAATTGTATAGATTAAAGAAATGAGAGTCACCTAATATCTAGCCACCTAGCTCGCATGTTATCTTAATAAACAAAGAATATTTAATTAACCCTATCTTACACGGGGGGAAGGGAG
>JAOCPT020983219.1:0-14751 GCA_026546935.2 Palythoa grandiflora | reverse complement strand
ATCGTCATCGTCATCATCACCATTATTATTATTATCATTAAATATAGTATAATAATATATCATGTGTTATAGGCAGGAAATTATATAGTTGTATACGCCTCCTCGTTTTCATCCAGTATTTCATTGAAATAATATTCAAAAAATATAAAAATAATTATAAACTCAATCTGCAGACACTACTGTTTCGTCCTTTGAGGACTCGCCTCCTCCAACTGAATAAAAAAAATAATAGGCTTCACCATTGTTAATTCCGCAATGAATACTGTTTCATTTCTGGATTGACTGCTGGTGAAAATAGCTTCTTTTTGTTCAGCTATCAATAGTTGGCTTTTATACCATTGTGTTGCCACTTCAAAACATTTTATTTTTTGGTCAGAATATGAATTAATTTCACTCCAACAACAAAATAGTAGTCAAAACAAAGAAATTACAGTTTCTCTTATCCTTCAAATGAGTTGAACAGAAAAAGCTTATTTTCGCGAAAACTCATATGAACAACAGCGCAACAACTGAACCTGTAAAACTGAAAATAAATTTACACTTACTTGACAGCTACTTTCGAAATTTCGATGTTCTTCCTGAAGATCTTCTGCCGATTCAGTATCATTTCCAATTTCGGTGTAATTCAATAAAAATTCATGTCTGTTGTCCTTGACCCATTGAAGCATCTGAAATTGAAAAACCAACAGATGTTAGACTTCTGAGAAAACATCACTCCGACAAATAATTTCACGAAGACAAATCATTTACATTACAAATTACGACGCACACAAAGCAAAAAGCTTTAACTTTAACATCTAAAATGTCTAATGTGAACGTTCTAAAAAGCAAACTTAACACGTATTCATTCTCGGATATTTCTTGTTTTAATTCCGAAAAATAGAAAAAAATATATATTCAGATTGCAACGATAAGATTTACTCAACTTAAGCACGGAAATGAAAAGCTGTCACGAGTCTGCATGCAAATCTAGGAAACTTATAACTTAATGTGTTACAGCGTTTAATACAAAATAATAAAGCAAGAGCTACTGACGTTGAATTTACAGAGCAGGTGCCTTCTGGCTGAGCAATAATTTTATATTTTTACTTAAGCATGGTTTATTTTTTACTAAAGCATGGTTTAAAATAATCCTACAAACCTGACTAAAATTAGACACAGACGAATGAGTAATTTGAAAAAACAGCCAACTGGTTTCTCTAAAATAAACTTTAACATAATTTACAGCAATTACTCACTTTTTTCCCCAAATAAATCTAAAAATAGATAGAAATTCAATTCTGATAAAACGTTTTATGTTTTTCATTATAAAATCAAGTGTGTTTTCTTGCTCGTTCCAAAACAATACGACAAAGCTTTCAACAGTAGGAAAATGATTCAGCTACACATGGGCACGTCAAAATAGACTGAAGGTTCAAAAAGAGATCCATGGAATATCACCTAATACAAAGAAAGACCAATCAAAATATTTTTTTTGGAAAAATTCATCGCTAAAAAACACCATAAAAATTCTGATTGGAATCAATCAGCATTAAGTGAACTAACCTAATTACGCTTGACATGTCCCTGTACGATTCCTCTTTCGACAGTTGAGTGAAAATGCCACAAACCGATTCATATATCAAGGTATGAAATGAATCAACTTTTGATAGAAAAACATATAATACATACAAACCTAAATTGCAAACTTTTCTGAAATGGAAAGTGAATTGTTTTATGGTAGACTCTTTCCAAGCACTGAATGGAATCTGAAATGTATTTTGTCACAGACAAAACTATTTCATATTTGAAACACAAACTGTTTTCATCAGCCACAATATAAATAATTCATCTCCTCTGTCTCCGACAAAACATCTTAGGAAAATTTGTAATTTTAAGATTATATATCACTTTTCAACATGGTTACAGTTCTAAGTGTATTATTTGAGGGCTATTTTAGGCTTGCAATTCATTTAGAATCTTACGTTTTGACATCATTCAAAAAACAAAAGCTACCTGAAGAGGAAATTTGCAAATGCAAATAATTTGTAACTCTTAATACTTACCTTTTACTGAAAACGTTTCGAGTTTTCACTGATCACTTGAGCTTTAAAATGTGACATACGAGGCCTTTGATCGGGGTTCAAATTTATCAAGGATGCCGATCAAAAAAACTGATTCGCCACAAATGTATATTTTTACAAACAATCAAAAACGAATTCAATATACAAATTTTAGCATTTTACGAGTTTTGTTTTGCAGTCATGCTCAGAATACAAATGTTTGAAAGAAGCCTTCCTTGAAAGCTACTTCAGCATTTAAAGAGATTATCGGAAAAGAATAGGTGTTCAATTCCTCAAAATTTCAAATACTTAATTCCCATATTCTGTAATATGTCTGCACCTATCTGTTAGGTTTCCTTACGCAAAATAACACCACATAAGAAAAAAATTGAATTTATCTTACCAAGAGCTACTCAAACTGCATCAATGCTATCAAAAACCACAAGTTGAACATGCTACATATATAATCAACAACACTGAGATGCGCAATGATCAATGAGTATGATGCGATCATGAATATCACACAGAGAAATCCGCAATTCCCACAAACAGAGATATAGATCTCAAGACGAACTCGTTCCTAATATGCATTTAAAACTGTTTTTCATTTCCAACTCTCAGCAGGATGTGGTGTTTTCGTTTTCTACAACTGTTATTGCCATTTTTTGTTGCAACGTACATATATCAAATATTCGTGTTTTACAAAATACTCGGCGAGTTTATAAAGAAACCGTTAAAAGTAAATCATCGTTCTACATCCTTCAATATTTCCAATACTCGTATTCGATCAAACAGCGAAAACAAAAGTCTACAAAAATTAATTTTATCCAAAAATGACGCACTATTACAAAACACTGGGCGCTTCCTGTTTTAAAGAAAAACCAACTAATGAAATTTTCTATTGGCTAGAGTTTGTCAGGAAACTTATAAAAAGATCAATTTAAATATATTCATGACAGTGTCTAAAAACAGTTTATCAGTACCTTCTGAGTGAAACTTGCTATTCAGACAGAAGGTCTACATGTCTTTGAGGTTTCACATAATCTTCAGAAAAACATTTGCAGCATTTTTTTATAAATATAATTTTTTATCATCTTGACAGGGGGCACGAAAACAATCAAATATAACAGATGGATATTCTTTCCTTGCTAATAGTTCGTGTCAAACCATGATCAACGTTCTGACTGACTACAATATTTCAATTTATTTCTTGCACCAGAAAACGGTGAAACCATCTGCACTCGCACTTCATACAACTTAAAACACACAGAGAATCGACGTTAATCGAATACAAAAGGTTTGTCTCATATTTACCCTTCGTTTGAGCTCATATCTTCATTCAAAGGTCAGCAAATTTGGATCAGTTTGAAGTTATCTGAATATACTTTCAAAAATACATTGTTTATTCTACAATAGTAAATAAAATCTTTTATAAGAAAGGCTGATTTTTGGGTTGACGCTAAATATTCTTAAATAGCTTCAGAATTCAGATTCAAATATTCTTAAACATAATTTTTATTATCTATTTATAAATTTTCCTAAACTTTAGATTAATTTTTTTAATTCTTTACCGATGTGATAGAGAACGTAGCCCCTATCTGGCGTTCAAACACTGTTTATCTAAAGCCTATACGTGATGTTTGGCATTTGATACACGTGCTTCTACAAACTGTACTTGGAAAATTCACATTTTAGTTGTCAACAATTTCTCTACATTTCCTGCGCCTTGAGTACAGTGTGTTCTCAGCAACCCTGGGCCCTTTTTAGCCTCACGTTCTTAGTATGTATTTTTTTTAAAAAAATTTTCATTTTTGCTCTGGATGAACTTGTTATACAGCAACATATAAATTTTAACGTACCTCAGCATCAAAAATAGTTTGCTATCGTCCATGATGAATAAAACTAAATGAGAAAAAGAAAGATCACAGCTATCTTTAGACATGTTTTCTTGATCTTATAATTTCAAACAAGTCATCCTTGCTGGTGGTCTTCCATTAATTCCCTTTTCAGAGTGTAAACAAAACCAGTCTCATCACATGGAGCCAGAGGTTTAAATTTCTGTTATACTTTCGTTGGTAAAGTTCTCGGCTTAAAAAAAGGTATTCAACAAAATTATACAAATTACTTGAATGTTGCTAGTTAGAATTGAATTGAATTCATGTCTGTACACTGTCTTTATATCGTAGTGAATATCAATATGTTTCTTATAATGTACTTGAGCTGCATATTAATCGTATTCACATTCGGTGGGGCTTCGTTTTCGCTAATAAACACAGCGGGAGCCATGAAAGCAACCCTTTGGCAAACTAAAGTTCCTGAAGGTTACATTAAAATGTTATTTTTATTTTAGCTCCAGTAAAATCTTATGATTAGAAGACATGTAGAGCATTGTCCCTTTGGAACACAAAATAAGGAATCCATTACTACTACAACAACTAAAGTTAAAGTTACCCCACTGTGGTATGTACTGATACAAAGCATGTTTAAACTTCTGTTGTAATAAGTTAAAGGTTAACGAGTATTGAATATATGTTTATTAAAATTGTTTCCACTTCAAGTTTTTGCATTTACTGTAACTTCTTTTACAGTTTTAAACAAAGTGTCTGAAGAAATTTGAAATCTGAAAAACTGAAATAAGGTTTTATGATAACAGGATTGTGCCACATTAAGTTGTATAATTTATGAAGATAACACTTTAAATATGAAAAAAAAATAAAAATGTGATATTCACAAATTAATATGCAGACAAAACCTTTAGACTTTTAGAATTTCAAAACCAAATGTTGAAAAACGTGAAAACTTCTGACAAAAGCATTTACTAGCCCGCTGAACCAAGACTCTGAAAACATTCATTCTTTATCTTGTGTTATGTACAGGAGTTCCATAAAATGGTAGGAATACATTCTATTTTAATCTACAATTTTATAGTCATTCGACATTGAATGTTAGAAGATCACACTTTGCAATTTTGTACTTTGCTAATAATTTCTAACTCAGTGATAATAACTTTCAGTAAATAGTTTTTTAAAAAATCTATTGATTGCGTCGGTGAGTACACTCTTTTCTTTTTATAAGAATATACTTTATAAGAATATTGAAGCTGAAAATCGCGAATATCTAAGAATATTATTTTTGAAAATAATGCTGAAGCTGAGATTTTGTTAAGAATATAATTTTGTGCAACATATAAATATGTTTATAACAAATTCTTTAAAAATATTTGGAAATTCTAAATAATTTTCGGTAAATATTGCCAACGAACGACAATTTGTTCATGTACCATGTTGAAGCTAAAATGTCCAAGAGTTGATTGATGTAACGTCGTGACCTTGCTTCAAAACGACTGAGATAGCACGTGCTCGAAATGTACCTAACATGATACCAGGATGTATAAAATCTATCATCTGGAGACTCAAGAACGCAACGCCATGCTGTCAGACATACTCTATACAGCTGTATTCTAAGATTAAGCTCTGACGAAGGGCTAACGCTCGAAACGTCAGTTTTTACAAATTCCCACGGCGATGATAATTTGTTTATCTACATTACTTAAGTCAGTGATAATAAACCTAAAGTTTTGTTACTGGCGTTTACTGCTACGTGTACATAGATAAATTTAATTCCAATAACTTAGGGCAGATTCTTTGAGATAAACCTAAGGTTTTTTAGAATCTTGTTGACAATAAAATAATAAAAAGTCCTTTTCTATGAATGCTAATTTATTAATAAATTATTAAACAATGCTAGACATTGTTACAAATTGCCAGATATTGTCTTCTAATCGCAAACATGTTGCAAGCACATACAGTTTAAATTTCAAGAATGATAAATACCATCAGAAAAAATAATAAAAATGATATACACATAAAACTAAAGCTGCTGATAATAACAATTTTACAGTAAGTACTATAAGTACTCAATAATGAAGAATTTTGCCGAAAATTTCTCAGTGCATGGCATAAAGATGCTTGTGATGTGTTAAGTTAAATCCTTTTCCAGGCCTAAGCGACCCATTGCAGCCAGTGCTTATCTTCGTCATTGACTCCCCCTAGCTGGACGGGAGACTAATTCATCACAGGTTAGCCCCCAGCAGAAGTCAATACTCATTCTACCAACCTCAAAAGGATGGAAAGCCGAGTCAACTTTTGGTGGAGAAGAAGATCACACAACACTCGGCTGAGCTGGGATTTGAACTCGGAACCTTGTGGTTAGAAGGCAGTTCTGAATCTTACCACCGTGCAAACTACACTTCCGCCACTTGTGATGTATGCACCACTAATAACAAGAGGCTCTACAGAGCCTTCACTGGGTTGTCTGTGTCAGTTACTTTTATCTTTTCTCAAAACTAGTCCTGAATTCTTCGTGTATATTCGACCCTCCAGTTTGTCACCAAAAAATTGCAAATTTTAGAATTTCCGACTGTACATGTATAAGTCGAGCTCCATATTTTGCAAGAATAAAGACCCAAAAGGGTGATGTATACACCACTAATAATAATTAATACAATATTATTTTATATCATTTTTACTATTTTTGTCATTAGTAGTATAGTAACGGGAAGTCCTGAGATGCTTACAATATAAAACATTTCCAGTTTCATTAGTTACAAAAGAGGTACTTTAGCTGTGAACTAAAACTGATCTTGATCGCAATTTTATATAATTTATGTTCATGACAATGGTATAATATTCTGGTTTACACAACTCAAAGCTGCTCTTTTAAGTAAAAGTTTTAAATCAAGCCAAACATTGGTGGCCATCCCAGGAGGTTGAAAACTAATTGAGGTTTGCAGTGCTTGTAAAACCCAAACTTAATGTCTTTTTATTCGAATATATATCCACAGATAATTTATTAAACACACATTAACACAAAAGAAACGGTCACTACCATCTCATTGTGATCACAAGGTGGCTTGAGTGCGAGCCGAAAGCTCAGACTTAAAACTTTCAACATTTAACACGGTGTACTTAAGATTAACCTTATCTTTATTCTATAAAAAATAAAAGGTTGTGAAACCCTAAAAAGAGCCACTGATTCAGCCGCTGACTAGAACTATCAGAACCTAAAACTCTCTATCAAACTCTGTTGTTTCTGCTCCTAATATTGAACAGTTCAAGTCTGCCTTTGCACTCTGCATCAACACCATCATAGCACCCTGCCATCTAAAGCCACCTTAGCTGATTCAAAGACCGTGTGATTGGATTAATAGCTAAAACAGGGGTTCGTTACTTAAAGTGTTTAATCATTAAATATGCATGGCTGCTTTTGCTGTCAGTTCAGTATAAATGTATGCATTTCTTTACCAGGGCGCTTTTATTTTTGCCAAGATCAAGCCATGATAACAATAATAGTCATTATAAAAAGATAGTCACAATATACATTAACTTTACCATCCATAAAATGTTGTTTAGCCATGTGGTCAACTTTAACCACACTAAATATTATTGTTTAAGAATTATAAATAATTTATATCAATTTTATGAACATAGGATACATCCCGAAATTATTCTACAATAACTGGAATTGGTTTCATTTCCATCTCCCAGTTTGACCTTCCATTAAAAATTCTTAAACAACATAACCAAACCTTTTTCAAACAATTTCAAGGGGAAAGTCAATAGTTTCATTGCTACTTACTTAAAACCTGTTTGTAATAAATCACTGATTCAACATGCTATAATTGTTGTTGACATCATGTAATTAAATTTTCAATTTATTATATTTTAAATTTTTACTTGCAAAAATGTTTTGTAAGTATAGCAGATCGTTGTACTTATTTTCTTAAAAATTGTCATTTATGTGAAGAAATACATTTATATTGGAATAGAGATCAAACAAACACTGTATATTCAGCAAAAGCAAACTTGTGCAATCATTCTACAATGTAAAAAATTATTGCTTTCTAATGTAAAATATGGAACAAAAAATTCACAAAGAACATGTCATTTAATTATTATTACTACTATTACCACTATTATTATTGTTATTATTATTATTATTATTATTATTATTATTATTATTATTATTAATTATTATCATCATTATTATTAGAAAAATCTGAATGTATAATACTTACATTTACTAAAACCAAAAGGAATAGCAAAAATTTTTCCATATGGTAACTTACTTTTTCAGCATCCTGTTCAAACAATCTAAATTGAAAGCTCTGGTCCAACTGCATTTTTCGAATATTCCACAGCTCCCGCAACTTTTTCCTTTTCCCGTGTAAATTTTCCATAAGTCCCTTGATTTGCTGTTCTGCAGATTTGAAATCCTCTGTTGAGAATCCCTCACTTTCCTCGCCATTTCCAGGATTTCGAATAGAATCAAGAAGTTTTTCTCCTTCCTGTTCAAGAACTTCTACAGGTGCTTTGACGATCCACTTCTTCACATGTTGGTTTTTCTTGATCTGGTCTTTGAGACCGTCTAAATTATCTGCAAACTCATTTTTACTTAATCCTTCTTGAATTTCTTCAAGCTTTGAAAGTAAGGACATTGCCTCATAAAGGAATTTTTCCAGCGCCTGAAAGAAGCGAAAGACTATGTCATAAACCATGTCTAGAATTTCAGTAGACATTTGCTTTGTATTTGAAGAATACATCGCTTTTGGATGCTGTTTTTACTGGGCTTTTACATATTAACGTCCTTTCACTATACTAGATACTTCTCAAGCTACACGTGTAGTAAAAGCATAGAACTTCACAGTTGTGCATCTAATGAAGTTCCAATATTATTTAATTTTGATTCTTAAAAAGAAGATTTCAAGCAACAGGTGGCTCTCAACTGTCACTAGATTTCTACATCACTCTGATAAATCAGGCTCTTTGGATAGAAACAATTTAATTATGTAGGAATACATTAAAATCTAATCCTCATAATTTTTGCTTACAAAGTTAAATTGAGAAGCTGATTTAGCTAGTATAGTATGTAGTATATTACTTATTATTAAATAAGAAAACTTTCTTTCCCATCTATATTTTCAAGAATAAAAAGCTAGTACCAATTCCCAAAACAATCCAGAAATATAGCTAACCACAAAATAGTAAAATGTAAACTCAATTTATGGATAATGCATGAAACCCACTTGATAGTAGACCAATACTAAATGATAAGACATTTAAATGGAGCTTTGATGGAGCCATATTTTCTGATAATTTAAAATAATGTTCCTTCAAAGACATCAAAAACAAAAACACATTAGGAAACATTTTCATATTTTCAATTCAAGACTATATTTAATGTTTTGCTGTTGACCAATAATTATAACAAATGATAGAAGCTGTTATTTCAAATATTAAGCCTATTAGTTGTGCTCAACAAACTGCTTCAGTGAAGAGTTAATGCTCAAAATGTCAGCTTACTTTAGTTGATTACTTAAATGCAAGCAACATAGATTTTTCAATCTTGATATGAGCAAACCAATAAACCCAGAACTGTACATCAATAAATTACAAATGCGATATTTCCCAACCACAGTTATTACAGTAAATGCAGGTGAGATTAACCCTTTTTGTGCTGAGTTTTTAAAAGTCAAAATCAGAAAATTTCTTACAACTAGCAACTTCAGAACTATTAAATTGAGACAATGAAAATTTTCAGATTTTCATTTTTTTTAATTTGTTTCTAGAAAGTTGCAAATATTTTTTAGCTGAGCAGCACAGAAATCGATAAATAAAAAATCAACCAGGACTTGTTTTCAAATTTGCCAATACGGTTTAGTTCTTTATGTATTTCTCTATAGTTCTGCCAAATTTCGCGGCAAAATAACAAAAATTTACCAAACACTGATAGTTTTTACAACCCTCACTTGTGTAAGAACTGGAAGTGAGAAAACAGTGTTTGAACAATGAACCGTGTAAGCTTCCTAACTGCCAGTAAAAAAAATTCATTTGGCATTACTCGTGAACAAAATTAGCTATTGAAAAAATTGGTTTTTTTTATTCAAAAGATCTTTCTCAGTAAAACAATATAATTTGCTTTTTCAATATTCAGGTTTTTTCCTATTTCAACCTGTTCTGACAGTAACCTTAAGTAGCAGCATACAGGTAAAGGAAACTTAATTCAAAAATTAATATTAATAATAATTATTAATAATAATAATAATAGCTTATTGATCATTGGGGAGAAAAAACCCTTAGGCCTAATTCAAAGGCTGTACTTCACATGAGGTTAATCAAATGCAAATAAGGTAGAACAATAGAATTTGATCATTTGCACACCATTCAGCTCATGTGAAGTACAGCATCTGAACTAGGCCTAACAGTAACTTTGGGAAGCAAAAGACAAAAGATTAAACTTGCACAGAACTAAAATTTCCAACCAATTAAGATGCCATTATACAATAAATATGAATTTTATGTAAACTGTCAGTCTTGGGGAACTGATAGGGAATCTTTTATGGTTGGCCATAGGCTCAGGAATTTTATGTATACATTTTAATACTGTTTAAAATTAATGCAAGAAAAATTCCAAAGGATTAAGATTTTATCCGTATCAAAAGAAATATATAAACGGTGAAATAATAAATTATGAACATAATTATAATATAACTGAAGGTTAATTCCTGGCTCAAGTTTTGATCATGTGCAAAACTGTGACATGCCCTTGTGAAGCATGGATGATCAGGGGAAATGTTCAAAATAATACTGTTGAAAAAATTATACATAACAGCAACAATTACAATAGCTTTTTAGGAACACTTAAATTAATAATAAGTGATACCAGAATAAATATAGAGACCCAATCAAGCCAGATGAGATTACCATATGTCTTACATTACAATTAAGGTCAGATTAATTAAAAGTTAGACAGTAGACTTGTACTCATACATGCACATGCACACACACACAGATACACATGTATATATAGAGAGAGTGGTTAAGAGAAGGTAAAAAGATTTGGTAGAGATTGATGAGATCTTCAATAATTGCTACATGTACATGTAATGCTGGCAATGCTTCTTAAAATGTGTCTGAATTCTCAGACAAGCCCAATACTCAAATTTTGATTTTTGAGACCCAATTTTCAAAGTTCAATTTAACTTTCCTAATTTTTCTACATATCACAGCAATAATTTTATTGTAGATTAATACAGTATTTGACAAAATACAAGTACCCACCAGTCGCATGTTGATCCACTGGTTATGATCATACTTGAGGGTGCCACCAAAATCTTTTGTCAGTTGATGAGGATCAATGTACCGTGACAGACCATCAGATGATGTGAGGGTAGTCTAGGGAAAAACAAATCATTGATAAAAATAGAAAAATTATGAATGGAAATTTTGTGCATAATCTCATACCAAGAACAAAATTTATATCAATGAAATAAATTTAATGTACTGTACAAAAACTTACAGTATTTCTGGTTTGCTACAAACTTTTCATTTAGTATTACCTATTTTAAATTAAACATCAGAAATATTCATGGTTTTCAACCGTTTTACATCATCCTTGCCATGGAATTGGTACAGTACTTGACTGTACTGTACATAACACTGAGGCAAAATTGAGACTTAACTTTATATAATTTGTTTTAACAACAGTTTAGTAAAAAAGCTAACTGTAAAAGACAACGTTTCGTTGCCATCCCGGCAACATCATCAGGTCAACTGAATGTAAAATTTTCTATATGCTAATATAGTAGAAAACTATTCGACTGTGATACAACAATAAGTCAAAGAACAATCGCTTACTGAAAACAAAGACAAACTCTAACACAAAAGAACAAAAATCAAAGTTCGATACAGAGAGTAACATACAGTAATTTGATAAATAAAAGAATTAAAAAGTTAATGTTCAGTGATGCAGACCAAAATGAAACTAAATAAACACTTTTGACTTAATAGAGTCCGTTCTTTTATTTAGTCAAATTATTGTATATTACTCTCTGTATTGAACTTTGATTTTTGTTCCTTTGTCTTAGAGTTTGTCTTATTATTAACCCTTACAGCCCCAGTCAAATTATCAACCTCCAACTTCTCCTTACATAACTCAAACCAAACAATAGTACTGGCAATGAGAGGCAAGGAATTGATATGTGAAATAAGCTTTTTAAGTTGAAATGCCAAATTCTCCCAAACTGCTTATACTATATAGGAAGTATGGAACTCAGTTGGGAGAATTTAACAACACGTCATTTCAATGTCATGCTTTGGGGCTCAAAGGGTTAAGATGAGTTTTGACCAACCATTCACTAGATGGCTAATGATAATGATAATTTTATTAACAAATAAAGAAGCCTAAGCTGCATATGATTGTGATACTATAAAACACAATGGCCGTTTCAAAACACAAGGGAAATGTAGAAAACTGAGACTGAGCTGCAGACTATAAAAATATTACAGCTCTTAATAAATGCATAAAATACAGTATCCAATTGGAAAGCACTCTTATTAGGTCACTGTACCAATTGTACATGTAGGCCCAGATACAAAAACACACCCACTGATAAAATCAATCTAATTTATGACTGGTGCTACAAAATAATTATTAATGTGATATATATCCAAATTACCAGTGTACAAAATTAGGATTTATTTACTGGCCCAGTTAGATTGGTTTAACAAGCCTATGGTAGTACAGTACTGTATTAGTTGGTCTATCAACAGGGTAGCGAAGTACGTTTTTGTTTAATCAAAAAATGACTTATATGAAGCTCATTAAGCAACCATGAGAAACTGCCAACACTCAAACTTTCTCATTGTGGATAATTTATACGTTCACGGAGTAGAGCTAATTATTGTTAATACAAGAACTGCTGTTAGAATAGGTGTTTTCACAACAACAGAGTTCAGACTATAAAAAGCAAGTGAGCAAAGCAAACAACAGATTTAACAACAAGCAAAAGAAGTTCTTCTGAGTCGTCAATCTAAACAAAGTTAGTTGTAATATAAAAACTGTATACTATCCAATATAATTTTTGAAATATGTTAATCAATTTTTTCAAATAAATTATTTCATAAAATAATTTGGATAGTATGTGCATTTTAATTGGTCAAAAATGTGTTTTCATAGCACTATGAAACACGAAAAGGGCTCTTACACATTGTAAGAACTTGTACTTTCATAACATGAAAAAAGCTTTAGAATCATGCTTCGTAGATCACTGTTTGATTTTTTATGAAAGAAATAAAACATTTTCTCCTTGCCCTCATAAGCTGTTGAAAACCTTGGCAAAGTTTTTAAGAAAACCCTTGACTCTGTCTTACATTTTCACTGATCTGCTCTCAAATATTCGCAAACAATTGCCTTGGTTTTCACAAGGCTATGAAGGCACAGAGAAAAATTAATGTTTTATTTCTTAAATGTTGCACATTAAAAACTTACTTTGCCACCATGATGCCTCTTTTTAAGTTACAAAGAATTGCTCAGAAACCACAATGGCAATATAATATTTCAATTATAACAAAATAATTTAGCAGAAAGAAAAACAGTTGAAAATAAAGTTCAAGTTGTGAAAGGTCTGTCTTTGCACAAACTTAAAATTGTGAAAAAATTGATGGAGTTTATACAGTTCAGTGCCATGAAAACCTCAGGGTTCGTCTGAAAATTTAAGAGCTTTTTAAGGAATTTTCATGGTATGTATAACAGATGATATTTAAGGACCTCTGGCCATGCTATTTCACACTTTGTTACCATGAATGATCTCACCATGAAGCCTTTGCCTCGATACATAATTATTATTGGAGATCAAGACAACCAGCAACAATGGACAAAAATAGGATAGATCAAACTGCATAGATTATCTTTCAGTAAACTCTCGCAATTCAAAACCAACCAAATGCAATCTACAGCGGAGAGATAAATTTAACGACCTCAACTTTTTTTGGAAAATTTAAGTTCTTATGAGGTGTCAAATTTTAAAAACGAAAATTTATAGACTTTCATGGTTTTTGTGAGGAAATGGACAACCCTGAAACATTCTTTCACTGCAATTTTGCAAAAAAAATTATATAATTTCTATCCATTCACAGTTCAAAGTTTCTACAATATTATATAACATATTTTTTTGTTGTTTTAAAGAATTTTTTATTTTGACAAATAAAATACAAAATCTAAAATAAAATGTTTAGAAAATATTCTACGTACCAATGGCCTGAGAAAATCAAAATGTAATAACAAAAAATTAATTGCCTGAACTCGACTCGGCAGGCATTTGATGTCATAAGTGGGAGAACCTAACTTAAGGAAATTCATGATTCATTTCTGATCAATATTTCCAACAACACAGCACATGCTTTTTGCTTTTTTTTTTCTCCATTATTTTTGCAAAGTCACTAACTTTGCAATGCTGCTGTCAATCATGTGGTGTTATCAACAACATATTTTGCCAACCAAAAAAGCTTTCTTGATCATTTTTTTATTGATTTTGCATAATATCATATATATCTAAATCTTCAAATTCACAAAAAATATTTAATTGGTATCTTAAAAATTAAGACTACAGTACTAAGCATGTACATATTTTCTTCGAAACAACCTGTCATTTTTCAGCATTACTTCAACATGAAGTACACATAAAACTAAGCCAAAAATTTGCTGTCTGAGATAAAAAATAAAATATAATTATATATATATATATATATATATCAACAAAATGTTTACAATTTCAGGAAATGTTTGTTACCTTCTACTGAGTCAGACACAATTTCAAGGGAACACAAGAAACAGTCTTCAATCAACAGTAATTACTGAATGTACATGAGAT
>JAOCPT020982669.1:0-14756 GCA_026546935.2 Palythoa grandiflora | reverse complement strand
CACCTCGTGAAACTTTCTTCGCATCATTGTTGCACACAAGTTTCAGCTAAAAGTTTCACCGTGTAACACCGGCTTTATATCCAAAATCCTACAAAAAGCAAAACTGTCTGCTATAAAGCCCATTAAAAAAGAATGAAGAGTTAAAATACAATAGAAATGCTATAATGAGTTCAATTGTTAAAAAGTATAAATATTGCCTTGGTTGTTATCTGCATATATTGTTATTGCAGTGTGCTACGATTCAAGCACTTTTCTGGTTCTCAAATGTTCTTTGTCAATGATGGCAGCGTTGTCAAAATCAGTGGGGTGATTATACCCCAAGCGTGCATGGTCTGCGATATTAGAGCCATTATAATGATTAATTGGTATTATAATATCTGAAAAATTTTGACTAGTTCCATGGAAATGATAGTGATAGCACTGGTCTGGACCAACCCGGCCTGAAAGGTATGGGAAATGACACGATACAAAATGACATGACACGACACGAAACGATACGAAAGGTAGGTTTATAACATAACATTAACAGTTTTCTTTTGTGGGTAAAACCAGTTTAGTAGCTACAGAAAGTTTACTTAAGCTGCACAGTATCGTATAAATATCTTGTTAATGAAAGCAAACCTTTGACACTAAACCGCTTACTTGTTTTGTCTTAGATACCATTATACTTTTCATACCGTTTCTTTGTTAAGGTTTTTTGCGCCACAACTGATTGGACAAGAGATCGGGAACGACGCACAGCTTTGCAGATGAAACTGTTAGAAAATAGTCAAAAGGAAAGTACTCTGTCAATAAAATTATCTGACAAAATCTGCTGGATCAAAGTTTTTCTACACAGCGCTGCAACTGATAAACTTTCATTTTTAAAATTGTTCTAGATCTTTCCCGAGAATAGAATATAAGCTGTGAAATACCGTCTTCTTATTACAGAAAAATTACCTCTAAACGTGCAAAAGTGATTTAATCAAGGCTAAATTATTTACATAAATGTCTATTGTAGGCCCGTTGTAATTGTTTACTCAATATGTAAATTTTACTTATCCATACACTTGTAAGTTATTCAGTCATTTTTTGCGTGTTGCCTGTGCCAAACCAATCTTAAATTACCTTCTGTGCTTTTTTTGTTTTTGTTTTTTTCTCCGCGAGAAAATGCAATTCTCGGGTAAGACTACGTATATGATTCACAGGTCATATAGAGCTTGTGTATGCTTGGATCGACCGGAGCTAGCTTTGTTGAAGTCGCCGACTCGTTCGAGCTTTGAACATTTTTGTCACTGAGTTTTCCGTCCTTTTGAGGTTTGTAAAATTGGAGACTATCACATCCTGCGATAAATTAGTGTCCCGTTCAGGGTGAGTCATTAAATCTCATCCACTTAACACTACAGAAACTGGAGATAAGCACCTGGCTATTAATACAACTCAGCCACTGAGGCTCGTGAAAGGATTTGATTTTTTATGGTTTTAAACCGACAACTTAATTTGAAGTAAAAACCAGCTAGGAAAAGTGTCAAAAGATGGTTAAAACAGGGCCAGCTGTCTATAAAGTCGACTGACAGAGTCAAACAACATTATGATGGTACAAATAACTGCTGTTCCAAAGAGCAAAAGCATCATCCTTAGAACGTGTCAAAATAGTCCCAGTTTTATTGGATCAAAACACATCTGAGAACTGGTGAGGACTTATCTCTTGTGTCAACTATCCGAAAATCCACCTGAAATACTTGTATAGGGACAATGTCACTTGCAAACTATTCACAGACAACTGCCTGAATGTAACAATTGAGACTTCGTAAACTTCTTTGCTGTTATCAGTTTAAATTTAAACAGAGATACTTGTGAGGTAATCGAGAAAACAAATAACCCATATACAGTAAAAAGAACTCTGCATGGGATCCTTAGCTATCTATAAAATCCGCAAGCCGGGAAGTTGCAATTGTTGTTATAGAAATTCTTAAACGTCACTTTAAAAGTTAGCTATTGGCACATGTACAATTTAGAAAGCCAAATAAATGCCATTTTAAGAAAAGCTGGTTGATAATATCCTTAACATAGTATGTAAAATGTTTGTATATATGAATACTTTATACATAGTTTATAAATAGTCTACAAAATGTGCAGAAATGGTGGCCCTGAACTCTGTAAATACAGGCTTGCTCTAAAGAGCTGCACACTATTTGCAGACTTCGAAGTCTGGTAAATCATGTTCATAAACCTGTTATATAGACTCATTTGAGCTAAACTTTGAGAATGACTATTTTGCTTCAAATAAAATGTTTAAACAGTATTTTATTAGCACCCCATGGCCAAATCTTTCTTGGTGAAGAAACTGCTCCTTGAGTGTTGGCTTAATCTTGATGGGTTAAAAATGACTAGCTCTTAGAAAAGACATACAGGTGAAAATATATAATTTTAGTCTTATAATACGAGTGAAAATGCAAGTAAGTTTTAGTTTTTGACAATTTCACAATTTTATTTTAGTTCAGTTTTAAAGTTTTGGCAGTCCACTTTATATGTCAACCTGTTGTCATATATTGTTTTTTCAGCAGTGTTAATCACTTTTGCCAGAGTAATGGCTTGGAGTTACTCTCCAGTTAAAGAATAATACAAACCATTCGGACAACAAACAGACGGGAAAAGATTGAAAAAATACTTACATTCATATCAGCAAATACGACATCATGACTGCAATGCTCGCAGGATGTCAAACGGTAGAGACATTCTTTGAAGTGATCATCTATCATTCGCCGTTCCACAGCAGTGCCGCAGTTCTTGGGGCATTGTATATCCACAAAGCTACAGTAATCCAAATGTCTCTGAAAATCATAAGGTAAAGTAAATATTTATGAATTCTTATTATGGTAAAATCCACCATTTTAGACTTTTAAATTGCTTATTCCAATCGGAACAATATCGCAATGACTAACTAAACAAAGCATAATAAACAGGTTTTACTGGGCGTTTTTACCTGTTACCAAAGCTGCATAAGAAGGGATGCCCTGGTCGACCTGTAATTTCCGGATGTGGCACGTGTACAGAGAGAATTTCGGAGTTTGTGGATCACCATATTAAACCTTTGGTTTCTACCATACCATCGTATATTAAAGACACGAAACTTTTTTTACAAAAACTGAATCGACTGGTCCATTACCAGAGGGGACTATTTTTGTAACAGCGGATGCAGTAGGTCTTTACCCACACATACCACATGAAGAAGGACTTAGTGCGTTAAAAGAGACTTTAATGGAGCCGAAACCGATTGTAGAATTGCACACAGTTTAGGTATCCTGCTGATGAACAGTAACTATTTTGTTATTTATTTTCGGCGACATGTATAGTTTATGTCTGTTCACATATCAATTTGCGTGCATCATTGCCAACAACTCCCAAAATTTCGGGTCTTAAAACAATTTTGGTTATGAAAATGCTACTTCTCTAATCCTGAATTATGGGGAAGATCCCGATTTTGTGACGCTTGCACAACTGTAAAAGGTCAGCGGCAACCCACATATTATTGGCGGGAAAAGCTATTCATTGCATGGGCGCCTTATAGATGTAGCACTCTATATGTATTTTTAAAAATGTTTTGCGGTAAATGTGTTCATAAAACCCTCCAAAAACCTGTTAGAAACAAGTGAGAAGTAAAAAAGATGCTTAAGAGTTTGAACCACTAATCTAAACGAAAGAAAGATAAAGCTGAATAGAACTAAATACTTCAACCAAACACAAAGTCAAAGCCTTTAGTTCTTTGTCAAGTACACCAAAAAATGGACACAATGGAGAAGGTAGGTAGTGCAGCTAAATATATATAGAATTAAAGTATTGTGTATCTCTCAAAAACTGGGATTGAAAGTTCAAATTCTTCAGTATTGTTGAGCATCTATATATCGGTCACTCGTCTTTGGAATCGTCGCAAGACTGGGATCGGTAAACTGGGACTGGCGAAAATTAGGAGGATTTTAAAAGTAATTTTTAAGGCCTTTCTTACCCAGTAAAGAATTTCCATCTTTAGAAGGCACGAAAGAAGTTGGTAGATATGATACAAAGCTGTTGAAGGAGAAAACACAATTTTACATTAAAATAGGAAGAACTTTCTTTTTCATTTGAAACTTGTTGTGGTGCATGATTTTGTTTATTATTTATATTATTATTGTTATAATTATGTCAAAAATTGTAATAACAGGCCTTTGTAAATGAAGCAGCAAATTACACATGTCATATTTATGTGATTGCCCTTTTCCATGCCTTCAACCCTATAAGTATTGTTTGAAATACATTATTTCCAAATCTCTTTTTAAAATACATGCTTGCATTTTTTGGTGAGGTCAAGATGGCTGGATATTGGCCAAGCTCTAAAAGCAAACATGTGCATGGATGGGTAAAGCTTGCAATATTCTGTTTGTACCATTGCACGGACTGTGATGAGATGCAAAAATTATTTTGCAATAAAGAAATTAATCTGTCTGAGATTTCTGTCTGAAAATACACACATTAACATTTTGAGGTAGAAAATCACAGTTGCAATGTATTGTAAAATTGTTCCCACTATACTGTAACTTACATCGAAGTCTCAGGTTGAAACGAACTCTCTTGTATATTTTCCAGCCAAACTCTATGTAGAGTTTGTAAGATAAAATGATGAACAGGCCATTTAATATCAACATGATAACAGTCTGCAAGGTAAGCAGAAAACAAAAATAATATGTAAACCACTGCAACACTACCAAACGTTCAATTAGCATTGGTGACTAAAAATGAACTGTTGCTGCAGAGGCAAAAACGTTAAGAATGTGGTGCATTGGCAAATAAATAAATTAATTAATGATCAAACTTATTTTTCTTATCAAAGTAGCTTTAAGTAAAATAATTGTTTGATTATTTGAAAAAGCTCTTAATTTCTTGGCTTTTTTACAACTTGCTATCATTTTAAAAAGCAGGCAATAATAGCCAATCAGATTGCAGTATTCATGATAATATAAGTTAATATTGTTTTTGATTGTCATTAAATGTTTGGCTTTTTTATGACTCACTATTATCTTAACATAGATAAGTGAGTGATTGGCTAATCAGGTTAATTAGTATTCATAATTTTATAGTATGGTACAGTAATTGATTTCCATTGGTACTATATATTATTTAGCATGCTGTATTGTGCAAACCATTCTGATTTGTTTTACCTAAAGATAGAACAATGCAAAGTTGGTTTTATTGTGTTCTAGAGATCAGTGCCAATTATTCAATGCTGTAAGAAATTCATTCATTTTTTACTTTCTCTCAAGAAAGACTTACATTTGAGACAGCAATTTTAGGCAAGTTCTTGTTGTTGCTTATTCTGTGCCCTTGATACTTCTTAAATCCAACATGGTATACTACAATAATAGAAATCAATTGAGAATAATTATTATTACAATAACTAGTTTATTTAAAATCAATAGTAATTAACAATTAGATTATGAGCTCGAGATTTCTATCATGTGATAGAAATCAAGAGTGAATAATCTAATTGTTTTAGTAGAAATCTACTACTAAGTCATTAAAAAAAAGGCTGTCAATTTTATTGAATACCTCAAAATTTTATTTAAAACCTCGAAGGAGCGGCCGCCATTTTGTTGACAATTGCTACCCACTATCCTGATCACCGAATAGATAGTGGGTAGGGTAGCCAATCAGAGAACAGCATTGGTAATGGAACGCTAGTAGATTTATATACTAACTATAGTTATAACAGCAGTTACTAACTGATGAGTAATAATGAAAGGATAGTTTGTTTTATGTGCACTTATTTTTTGTTCAGTATAATTATCTCGCTCATAACTTGTAGGAGCAGGAAATAAAATCAGCCCTGATGAGTGGAGGTGAATCCTTACCCTCTTAAAACAGTTCTGTTGATGAAAATGTGAACTGGATTTGATCCTTTGTCACTTGTATACAGGGTCCAGCTTATATAGCTGTTGAGCACTCTGATTGACGAATTTGATTACAACCAATACAAGTTTAATTAATATGTACCCAGATTATGTATAGATAAAATATGAGCGACACACCTTTATGGGCTTTTAAAACTGTGAGCCAAAGGCGATCCCTTTTAAAGGTTGCAATGGACACTAATAGTATTTTTGAAATAAAATTTGATTTGGCCAAGAAATTTATTTCAAGATTTACTACATCCAAATATGGAATAGATCTTTATAAAATTTAAAGAATATGCTCTTTACAGTTATGATTTCATTTGCTAACGTTTCATGAATTATTAATGAGTTTGATATAAAATTGTTCTTAGAAACTTTCAGGTTCTTTTAAGAGTAATTAGTGTTATATCTGCTATAAAGACTTATTTCACAAAAAAAATTATACACACACCAGATAATTAATAAGTGTTTAATTTATCCAAACTGATGCACTTCCTCATATTTGCTGTTTTTTTAATCTCAGATGTTGTCTGTCAGTAATATTAAAAGCAGATACAGCTAAATAATTTTACCTTGAATACAGCTGTAGGTGACAAACCCAAAATTTTGCAGAACAAATGCTAGAATTTCCATAAAGTTTTTCTTTTTTACCTGAGAATTAAATATCATGAGTTATTATTATCAAGTGCTGGAAAACAGTCAGTCACTGCTTATAGTTTTATCAATTATTTATTAACCATTTCAATACACTGAAAGTTGTTTGAAAACAATTTTATGTAGGAAGATTTTTAAGGAACTTAAACAATGTAAAACTGGGTAAGAAAATAAGAAGCAATGCAGATAAACAGAAACAAATACAGACAGATCAGCTGGTAGATGGATATGACACTGACTGTATAAAGACAATCACATCTATTGGACAGACAGATGAATTAAGATGTTACTAACTGTATAAAGTATACAGTAAAGACAGTCAGACAAACATACAAAGATTACACTAACTGTACTTAAAGATAAACAGACAAATGGAGATGATATTGACTGCATATAAAAACAGACAGACAAATTGTTTTATTCTCAAAAGCCTAGCTGAGCCAGTAGAGTGAAACATGTTTGTGTTTACAATGAATGATAAATTAAAGTGGTTGGACAGATAGATGTACATGCATTAATGACTGCATGAATTCATAAAGATATTTTGCACTATCAAATGGTGTATTGTATCAGCCACAAATTAAAGTTAAAAGAGTGTTTAAAGTAAAACTATAAAATAAAAACATGATGGAGTGATTTTCAGCATTCACAAAGCAACACTACTAAATAAATACACCTTTTTAGCTTTCTTTCTTTATTATATTGGACTTAAAAAATGGTTTATATACTGCTGTATTGGACCTTGATTAGAAACCAATTTTAGCATCTTAAAATATTAGCTAATTGTTAACACAAAGGATCAAACAGAAACAGAAAAATCTATTATGCTAAATATATACGTACTGCAAAAAGGCATATAAGACAAGTGTACACAACTGCTCCCATGAATATCATCATGTAGATTCTTCTACCTGGACCCATTCCTGGATTCTGTTCAAAGAGAAATTATTAAATAAAATAATTTTGAATTGGATTGATTGTTTCTGTACAGTTTAAAAATTGCAGGAACTTTCAGTATTATCAGTCAGTAAATTAAATATATCATTTGATCCAAGTCCTTGGCCTGAGGTAAAATGTATAATTTTAAATTGATCTGAGAAATCAGTCACTGCTCTATAGCCTAGCTCTACTTTGACAGCAGTATGCATACATGTATGGTTGGTATTGGTAAGATTTCTGCCTTTGACAAATTCCCAGGATCAGATCCCAGCCTTGGACATATGTGTGACCTTTCTTTCAAAGTTGACTCGGCTAGTTCCATCGATCCTCACGAGGTCAGTGATTTGAGTATCAGCTTCATTGTTCTTGGGCTAACATGTTATGGAATTAGATTTTCAGCACGGCATGACTCTCACTTTCTTTACACAACAGAAATTGAAGATAAGCACTGGTCTAATGGCCCACTTAGATTCAGCTGTGATCTGTCGTGTTAAGCAGATGAAAGTCATTGATACCCTAGACTGGAACACTAATCCATTGCAGGTCAGCCACCAGCAAAAGCTGGTTTTAGTTTACACAACTAAGCCAATGCTAACTGCATGCTCTGCCACTACACAAACTACCTTCAGTAAGGAAAAATGAATATTAACACTATTAAAGTGTTGAGCATTTGTGTGACCTTCTTTTCTGCCAAAGTAGACTCAGCTTTCCATCCTACTGGGGTTGGTAAACTGAGTACCAGCTTCTTCTGGGGGCTAACCTGCGATGAATTAGTGTCCTGTCCAGGGGGAGTCATTTACTCTCGTCCGCTTAACATTACAGAAACTGGCTCCAATGGGCCACTTAGGATTGCAAAAGGATTTAACTAAGCTTTAGCTTAAAGTGTGCTGCAGGGTCATTGTTTTTATGAGGTCAGGTGTCCAACTTTGTTATCTGCCATTCAGGGGTCATTCAACTTGCTATGTTTAAGTATCAGAATGTTATGCTACCATTAGTGGCTTGGTAATGAAGTTATCTTGTAATCTATTTAGCAAATCTTTTAAAATACACTAAATGCATTTCATCAAATTGTGATTACTACATATATATTACATAACAAAAATCAAGTTTAGAAATACTTGCCTCTTTGCTATTGTAGGCATTGAAATTTCCAGTAGCAATCATGAAACTTTGGGAAGCAACAACGACGACAACTAAATTGGTATAAAAGAAATAGCAAGCTTAGATTAATTGCAACATTGATTAAATTGGATGAAGATACTACATGTAGAACTACTATGTACTACTACTACTAGTACAACTATTACTGCTACTATTACTACTACTGATACTACTATTATTACTACTACTACTACTATTATTACTAAGTACTATAACTACTACTACTTTAAGTACTATTACTGTTACAATACTAGTGCTACTACTCTTACTACTACTACTACTAACTACTAACTACTACTATGACTACTACCACTACCACTACTACTACAACTATTACAACAACTACTACTACTACTACTTCTACTGTAGAACTACTACTACTAATAATACTAATACAGCTACTACTACTATTACTGTTACTTTTGTAATTATATAGAATTAGGCACTGCCTAAAAGGGGAGCTCCGGATTCTCTGTGGTGTGGGAATGCATGCACAGAAGGTCAGAAAAGGTGTGGGGCCCTGCATGAGCTCTGCTGCTACTATTAGTACTACTCTATTACTTCTGTTACTCTTTCTATTACTGCTGTTATAACTACTAATACTATAATTACTATTATTTTATAACTATCATTACTACTGCTGATACTACTTTTACTACTACTACTACTAATACTACTACCACTACTACTACTACTACTAGGGTTGACAAATGGTCCCTTAAAAGGCAAAAGTCTCGGCAAAATAGAGTTAGTTCTCAAAAACTTGCCATATCTCAAAGTCTCATATTTTTGTTACTTTTTCCATCTTGGAGTCTTGTATTTTCCTCAGATTTTTCGTATTGTAAAGTCTAAATCTAAATCTAAACCAGTAATCCACAAAGGGAAAACCCCATAACTGTGGATGTACTACCTACTATCACTGCTATTAAGTACTGCTTTATCACGAAATGTAATGTTATTTGACAGCTTTAAACTATTCAAAATAACACCTTAACCATATATCTGCCTCTTTTGGCTGAACTTTTGTTGGAAACAAAATAAAGAAAGTTTAACAGTTAAATCAGTTTAATACTAATAGCACGTTTTCTGAAATCAACAAGATTGTGAATAAATTTTCTTCACCGTTCCCGTGGGGTGTTTAGTCCAGGTAAATAAAATTAGTTGTTTCTCTTCCCCACCCGCTTACAGCCGTTCCTGTTTTACAATTTGCTATTTTAGTATTAACCTTTGTACTGCATTTTGTCCTTTAAAAAATTGCTGCTCACTTCTATTTATATCGATCATCTGAATTGCTTTCATAAAAATGAAACATGTATTTATTCATTTGCAAATTTCAAAAATTTTAACATTGATTATTTCTTTTCAAACAGTATTCATTTGTTTAAAACTTGTAAAATAAATCAGATAACACTCCTTCGTGTGTAGTAAAAGTTTGTATATTGACTACATTTGTTTCTGGATCTTCTAAAGAGATATTTGTCAATGTTGGACTACGTACCTACCAAAAATAAAAAATAAATAAAGTAAAAATATCAATAATACGAGATAGAAAGAACCGCCCTCCTCCTTTTTGAAAAAAGGCCGGACGAGAAAGAACTCATCTTTTTACTTGTCCTTAAGAAAAGCTGACGTCTCAAGCGTTTTATGCCCCCCGGCGGAGCAGCTGCTATAAGGGCTAACCGTCGAAACGTCGGCCTCCTTTAAACACCCATGGAGATAAAAAATTGCTTCACAATCTTGTGTTAATTTCGGGAAACATTTTACTTGGTCGCCGACGCAATCAATAGTTTTTCAAAAACTATATATTATTAGAATAATGCTTTAAGCAGCACCGTCTTTATTTTTTAAAATGGAAATAATTGGCTGCTCCCGTCCAGGATTTACTTTGCGTTAAATTACTGAGTTATTTTAACCTTGACTTTTAGAAGATGAATTATAAAGTAAAGAGTTACTTCTTGGGTATTTACTATTAAATTAAATGCGCCACGTTGTACATCTTTTTTTCTTTTTTAATATATTAAATTCGACTAAAATGTTGAAGTTCATTGTATTCCCAAAGCCTTTTAAATTGAAATTTGTAGAAACTATGTTATCTTTTAAAGAGATGTTTTAGAAATTTTTGTATTTAAATTAGGTTTTTATATAATTTTGCTGATTACTCTGACATCAAGAAGATCGATAAGGATCTCATGTGGCGACAATCCGGACATGGTTTTGTGATTTTTGATAACTAATTAAGCAATGCGATTAATTTAGCTGAGACAGATTCTGTTGTAAGTCAAGACAAAACTCTGGCTTTTTTGTTTGACAAAATTCACTTAGACAAAGTTCCGGAAGTAGCACACTGGATTTTTGCAAGTCTACACAAGGAGTTTGTAATCTGGTTTTCTGTTGTACAAGTTGATGCGAACCTTCAGGGAGTTGATAATAAATGTGTAAGAAGTAAAGCAATTAAAAATTTTCCGCCATTGTCTAACTCTACAGACCGGTATGCTTGACTAAGAACAGCTGAAGAAACACTGTTTTCTAAAAACAGAATTGTGAGTTAATAGAGTTTGTTTGACTTTTAGATGAAGTACATCTTTCAAAGCAAACAATCGGTGGTGCACCATTAAATTCAGTAAGCTACTCTGATAACGTGTTTGAGTTTGTTAAGATGATAAGAGAGCAAAAGTAAAGCTGTATCAAGAAGAAATCACAAAAATATACTCCTTTTGGAATTTACGCTATGACCTTAAAAAACAGTAGAAAAACTGTACCTTGAAAAATGTCCACCCCAAAGAAGACTTTTGAAATCTTCGAAAGTCCGCCTTGGCTATCTTGTGCGGGTTTGCGGCTATCGATCGTTCTGTTCATATCAGAGGAATTCCAATACAAACTATGGAGTCTTAATGCTTCTGGCGTAGTTCTTTTGTTGTCGTTTTAAAGTGACAAGGTTCTCTGCTGTGATATTTTACTGTAGAGTCTTGAATCCTTCGCACAGTTCGCATTGGTCTTTGACATGGAGATGTAGTTGACTGCTCCTTTGTTTGTCGCCAAGAGTGTCAAATCAAACATTGCAAAATCAAACCAAAACGAAACGAGTTAAAGTTTGGCATCCCAGCTGGTCACAACTCTTCACTTTGTAAGGATCACATCGCTTTACACCCAACGAAGTTGAACTGTGGAGTATTTACGAACTTCGGTACGTGAACTTGTTCATCATGTATTAAATATAAACTCCCAGTGACAACAAATATTGCATAAATGATTAACTACAGTACACCGAGCTTCAGTGAAGAACAATTGATTTTATATGCTAATAAGCGACTTCAAACTTTACTTAACACAGCAGTTACTTAGCTCGTTAAATACATTTTGGGACGTTTCAGAATAAGGGTGCTAAAAGCCCCAATGGAACAAAGTTTGTTAGAAACAAAAACGTGACAACAATAGTAATATATTGATTATTTTAAATATTAAAATTATTCCATCAAGTGTATTTTCTTAAAGAAGGAAGTGGCTCCAAATTTGCATACATAGGATATTACGATAGGCGGATAGAGAGTAGAATGGAGTTTGGACTCAGTGATTTCACTTTATAAGTACTTGTTTTTGACGAGTGTGGTAAAATTGTGTTGCAGTTAAACAAACAAATTATGTCATGTCCTATCGTCATGTCCAAACGCAATACCGGAAGCCGTGACAATTCAAAGAGAAAGTGAGGGCCACGTGAAGCAATATCCTCCCATTGTCCAATTTTTTATACTCACCTCCCTTTCCTTACAGTAACGACACCTTACAGGCATATTCATTGTTTTGCACTGATTGTTGTTTTATAAAGAACGCAGGAACGTTTAGAAGTATTATCAGAAAAGACCCTTTGACCCAAGTCTTTGTCCTGGGGCAAAACGGTTTGATGCAAGTCCGAGAAATCAGTCAGTCACCACTATCGCCTTACAGTTTTACGTCGTCGTTGTAGCTTTTCCAAGCATTGAATATTTGTGTAATCTTTATATTTCCATCAAAGTCGACTCATCTTTCTATCCTTACGAGCTGGTAAGATGAGTCACCCAGCTTCTACTTGGGGCTAACCAGGTCAACCAGCGACGGAGTCCCCGGGGCCCGGGGGGGGAAGGGCGAATTCCCTCATATAGGCTATAGGTATGTGCGGCCCCAAAGGTATGGTTTTTCAGCTGCTTAGGTCATAAATAGGGCATCGATTTTAGCCATTTGTGGTTTTTCAGCTGTTTTGGTCATAGTAAGGTATCGATTTTAGCCATTTGCCTCAATTTTGGCCACAAATAGGTTATCGACTTCTGCACTTTAGCCTTAAATTCGTTTTTTAGAAGAAGTTACTTCTTTCGGTCTTGTCATAAATAGTGTAGGGAAAATCGAATATTTTGGTCATAAATAGGGTAAGGGTTTTGGGAAGTGGGCCGCACACCCCTAACCAATTTTTTTGGGAGTGCATTTTTGGACAGTGTAACATGGGCTGTCTCGTATCATTTATTTTGTTACGCGAAGAGTTACACAAGGTAGAACGCAGGTCTATTTTTCGCGAAGGATTGCTGCAACTGATAACATGCACCATTTCACAGTGTATTGATCTCCAGTAACTTTTCTCCCAATTATAAGGTCGTTTTTCTGAGAGCACATGCGCACCCTAGATCGCACGCACATCTGATGATCTATTGATAGTCGTTGCTGTAAATATGAAACTCAAAAAATCCATCCCGGCAATTCAGCGGTAATGTATATACGAAAATTACAGGGCTGATGGTTTTTATTACTTTCCCGAAGTGAGAGGAACTTAGATGAGTCTCATCAATCTTAACATCAAAGTTTCACTGTCTTTGTTCATGATGGCTCATTTAAACTTACCTTTTCAAAGCCAAAGGACCATACTTTTTGTGCTCAAGAACTACAAGATCGCAACATTTTCGTTCGCCACCTCTGAGAAACCCGATCACTGAGGGAGGCCAGTCGCCTGCACTCCAGTTAGTTTTAAAATCAGTCTAAGTGTACACGAACAAAGAGTGACCATGACGGATAAAACGTACTTAAGTTATACTTTGTAAAGGGGTGTTGCAAGTTTAGATTTTCAGTGTGTGCTGGGCATTGTTTATTCTAAAAAACAACCCTACGTAAAAGCTAGAGCGTGTCAAAAGCTAAGAGCCTGGTCAGTTTTTTCTCTTTCTTTTTTACCGACCGACCGTATTTCTTCTGTCAAAAACGACTGAAAACAAAAAATTAAGTGGGGATGGATTAAGTGTACATGACCATGTCAAACTGATAAAATTATAACGTGCTAAAATGCTTTTCAAAATTAGGGGTGTTTCAAGTTCACAATTTTTATTTTATTTAGGCCTCGTTCAAACGTCTAACTTTACATGTGCCGAACAAGTGAGGTAGAACAATAGAATTTGCTCATTTGCATTAGATTCGACACCTGAAATTTTTCGTCTGAACTAGGCCAAACCAACTTAAATATACACAGAGCCTGCGTTTATTATATAGAGAAGTCCTACGTGACAGCCAACCATTAAAGCAGCATAAAATTAAAGGCCTACGGCCGTTTTAACTTTGACTACACTATTTTTGCTGCCATAAACCGGCAGATGTTAAATGATAAGTAGAAAATTTAGTGAGGATGACGTAAAAATAGAGCAAAACAACTCTCAAGGAAAACCCGGATTAAAAGGTCAACATGTTTAATCCAGTGTAATGGTCATTAAAACTTCCATCCTTTCCATCTGCCTGTCGAAAACGTCTCAGACTTTATAGTGTCTGAAAAGAATATTTTTTAAGTGCCGGAATGGCTGATAGATGCAGATTATTATTATTATTATTACTACTACTACTACTACTAATAATAATAATAATAGCACAATAATAATAATAACAATAACAATAACAATAATAATAATAATAATTATGCAAGAAATTATTGTCGTTGTTGTTGTTGTAATGTTCGAAAGGCGAGTATTTGATTAGTGAAACAAGTAAACGAGGATAATACACCAGCGAAGTGTCTGTTCAGCTAGATAATTACAATCACTGCGCGAAAATGTATTTTTTTTTTAAAAAAAAAGAATTAAAACACTTGACCATCCC
>JAOCPT020981827.1:0-14759 GCA_026546935.2 Palythoa grandiflora | reverse complement strand
TTTCATTTTCCAATACCTTGTTTTATTTTGTTTTTTCTTCATTAAAAACTGCTCACAGAAATAAGAACAAATTAAGAGCGAATTGAGGCTGAAATCGCCAAAAAATTAAGAACAATGAGCCTCGGCAAAATTTACTGCGTCTTATAAAAATAAGCGTGTAATGCTAGATAAAAAATAAATTAAGTACTTTTCCAGTGTTTCGTGACAAAAATACGTAAGCATGTAAACATTCTTTTTATGGACACTTGAGCACGTTGATTTCTAATCACGACACTCGAAATATTAAGTACTTCACATGGAAATAGAATGCCTAGTTCCGCATATTATTGTCAAAGACGCTAAGCTCACAGTTTGTTATTATATTCATGGGCGCTTTGAAATCTAAACACAGAGCGTATGAACTGAAATCTGTAAGAAAAGGAACCTTTAGGCGATTTTCTAGCACTGAAAATGCTAACCTCGAAAATGATCTGTTATGCCCTGTATGCAACGAGGAATTTCAAGAACCAAAGATCATTCCAAAGTGTCAACACAACGTCTGTAGAAAATGTCTTGAAGGCCTTGTCAAGTCCAATTTCAAATCAGCGAGGTGTCCAGTTTGTCGTCGAGTTACTGGAATAAATTCTAAAACGAAAGTTTTTGAGTTGTCAACAAATTTTCATTTATTGCGCAGGATAAAAGATGCGCCCGGATGGTACGAAAAGAACAGTGTGAGACAAGCTTTAAAGGAAAGCACAGAACAACTCACATTAACAGAAACCCAGTTACAAGAAAGTCGCAAACAAATGTTAGAACATATTCGAAATCAAGGCGAAGAAACTAAACGCGAAATTCGAGAGCAAGCAAATGTTTTGGTGAAATTGATTCGGGAACACGAAAGCAATCTTCTTCAAGAGGTTGATGTCGCTTTCAATGGCATCAAGAATAAATGCGAAGAACTAAATGCAAATGAGATTCAAAGTTACCAAGATGAACTGTCAATTTTGAAAGAAAAAGCGGAAGAATTAAATATAGCAGACATTACGGCCGTGTTTGAAGAACACGAGGATCTTACTCAGAGATTTCACGAATTAAAACAGCGATGTATTCAAGCAACTCAACAAGGTAGTAAGGACAAAAATAGCATCGACGCGACTCTAAATTTCAAGTGTAATAAAAACACGGAAACCTTACTAACCGCTGACAATTCTATAGGGTCAGTGAACATATGCCCTTGCACAAACCCTTTACCATTGCAAATATCAAGGATAGATCCTAATTTCCAAATCAATAAAGAACAATTTTGCCGAGCTATTTTAACTGTTCATCAGCAAAACTCGAGGTCAGGTTGTTTTCTTCCAGTTTCGGTAGCTGTGTCATCAAATGGTAACGAAATTGCTGTTCTAGACAAAGCGAATAAGTGTGTTTATTTGTTCAACGAAAAAAGGTTTCGATTTGCTTTTGTAGTCGAGGGATTTCCAACCGATCTTGCATTTTGTTGTGAAAATAACGATATCGTTTTAGTGGATAGTAGAGGAAGCTTCTTAAAATCTTACTATCACAACGAGCTTTACAAGAGTAGTTCAAGAAGCAAGGATTTCGAATCTCACTATTTCAACAGCATTACTACGCATGCGTCTGGTAAATTCGTCATTACATCAAATTTGACGTCAAGGGCTCATTCCGGTTCATCAACTGTGTTAGTGTTTAGCTATCAATATGAACTAAAACTTGAATTCGGCCAAGGCCAACTTGTTTCTCCTGAAAAGGCGATATACTACAACGAGCATTACTTTATCTCCGACTCTGAAGAGAAAACAGTCAAAGTATTTGATAAGAAAGGACTCATTACCCGTCGAATTGGAAGGAAAATGTTAACTCGCCCAGCTGGCTTAGCTCTCGATGAGGAGAACGGTTACATACTTGTATGTGATAGTGCAGAGGATTGTGTACTGGTGTTCGATGAACTTGGAAACATCGCTAGTGATTTTAAAACTGCCAAAAGACCGCTAAACGTTGCTAAAACTCTTGATGGGAAATTGGTTGTTGCTTGCGAAGGAGGTAGCTCGGTACAGTTTTTCTCCTATTTCTATATTTTGATTGGTATCTCATGAATAAATTAAACTCCTCCTAATGAGATATTGAAATGTAATGGCCTTTTACATTTTGATAGGCCCTTTGTAGCAAGAGGTCACATGGCACAATTAATGATATACTGGGACGCAAAACTCCACTGGGAAATGTGAAACAAAAAAATCACACTTTTCTAGGAGTCTAGCACGTTCTTTTGCGTCCCAGTATATCAATATTTGTACCATGTGATTACTTGCTGCAAAGGGCCTATTGGTATTATTTTGATCGGTAAAACTAAATTCACCTTATACGATATTGAAATGTGTTTTGTACCATGGTATTTAGTTGTTCTTTATTCAAATGGTGTTTGTCCCTTTGATACGAGTCTAAACCAGAGGAGTCGTTTTCAAAATATAGTCAAACGTTTGAAACAGTTCAGTAATTAAGGATTGAATTAAGTACACGCTTTTTTTTATAAGAACCAGTAAATTTTGCCGAGGCTCATTGTTCTTAAATTTTTTTTGGCGATTTCAGCCTCAATTTGTTCTTAATTTGTTCTTATTTCTTTGAGAGGTTATTAATGAAAAAAAAATAAAACAAGGTATTGGAAAATGAAACGCCTTGCGCCACACATGTATTGTATATAGTTGAATTTAGAGGCGAACTACCTTCATTGTTTGTTGAGCATTCTTTACAAAGAATCTTTTTGTGTTTTATGCTGTATCGCTAAGTTTTATTCAATTTTCTACCACAAAAACTTTCCTTGTTATCAAGCCTCAGCCTGAGCTTGTTCTTAAATTGTCCTTAAATTTTGGCAAATTTGTTCTTATAAAGTTGTTCTTGTAAAAAAAAGCGTCTATACACCAAACCCCACCTGAAATAGTTTTTTTGATATTTGGCTAAATTCCATTTTGTTAAGCAGTTCTGTTAAAAACAAAATTCAAATGAGTCGAAAAAAATTTCTTCAGACTAGGAGAATGTTTTAGTAATTTTTGCATCCTTTGATATATACTGAGCCTGCATTACTTATTTACTGTTTTATTTCTTTTAAAATTAAGCTTTATTATTTAATATTACTATTCACAAATTCAAACGTAATGGGCAGTCAATAACTAGCTGTTTGTCAGTCTCATAAGACCGATCTATTCCACTTACAGAGGAGTTAAGTTTCAAAACAAAGACAAGACAATGTTGACAATTTATTCACATGAAACAGTTAGAATCAGTATGACAAAAAATAATATTTAGATAAGATAAAAGTTAAGGTTGGAAAACAAAAATATTCGAATGATAGGTAAAAACAGAGTCAAAACTCTCGCGATTGCATAAACAATTTCACCTGACCAAGCCTCACTTTGATGCCTATGTGACGTCATCGAAGAAGTTTCAGCCCTTTTGGTAATTGTTGCCACAAAACAACTGCCAATGGCTTTTATTCGTGGCTTGCTTGCTTGTGTTAAATCTGAAATGCGTCTCGAAAAAAAATATGCACATTAAGTGTTGTAGTTCAAAATTTAGTTCTTTCATACAAAGCCGAATTGCATTATAAGACTCCTAGTAGTATAATAAATTGATTTTCGATTGTTTTGTAAAAAAATTTGAACGAAATAGAAAATTCGAATATCCAAGATGGCGGATAAAGATGGCAACTAAATCCGGAAGACCTACTTTGTTCCATGGAAACCAGTTAATAGCAAGCCTAAGGTGACCAAACTACTTTTGCTTGCGCCAAATTTCAATTTAATTAGTTACGGGAGGTCAAACAATCCATTGCCACTTAAATATTTTGTATAATCATACCAACACATCCGCTGCTGGATTTTTTATAGAACTGGGTCAGTTATGTCTTGCTGTTCAGCTGATATTTCAACTTTTATTTGAAGCAATAAACTGTCACTCCCAGTTACATAGAGGAAGGTTTTATATGAATACGCAAGTCTTAGATATCTTTTTGACAAAAGATAAAACCTACAAAACTGTTGTAAGACACACAAAGTAATTTAGCTTTGCTTGGACGCAATTTTCAGCAAGGCGATACAACACATACTATTTTTTTAACTTAATTGCGTCGGTTTTGATTACCACTTCTGTGTCAGCTTCAGTTGACTTCATTTCTGATTTGACCTAGTTGGCCAATGCTTTTCACTTTGATCTTTGCTCATTTACCGAATTACTACCGTACCATGCAGTAAACTTTGCCAAGGGACGTTCACTCATTGTTCTTTTAAGACGAATAAATATTTTGGTAACTTCAGCCTCAATTTGTTCTTATTATATTTTTTTCTTTAAGCGGTTTTATTAAAGAAAAAAGGAAGTTGGAACATGGTAACAGAAAACGAAGCGCCTCGTACCACAACTGAACGAATTTATAGGGGCGAATTTCTTGAGTAACTTCATTATCTACTCAGCAGTCTTAAGTACTCAGATTACAATAAACCTTTCAAATCTTTCTAATCCTATGCAGCTTTTATGTTTGAACGCTAAGTAAAATTCAATTAAGAGTTTCAGTCTATTTTCTACTACAAATATTTTTCTTATTTAGTTATTATTGAGCCTCAGCTTGAGCTCAGATTACAATTTGGCAAATGTGTGACTAATTTTCTTTAAAAAAGCATGCACGCATGCGGAGAACACCCGGGCAGGACAGAAAGAACTCAATGGTGCTCAAGTTTGTTTATATATACGTAGATTGGATTAATTCCGCTTTGTTAACGAAGCGCCGTTTAACAAGGGAGACAAGTAAAGCTGACAGACGCTAACCTCGTCAACATCGTAAATGAATATTCCATTGACGTAAATTGAAGGAAAAGCTGACACGGATAAGAAATGCATTCTCATTGACATTTATCAGTTCATGCGTTCGATTCCTTGTTCACATCTTCTCACTCGCATCTATGGATACAAATACTACAGAGAACTTTACAGTTACACGTGCGTTCGAGGACCAAGTACATAATCCATTTCAAGGAGTTGTCCTTGCTGCAATAGCTTTACCTGGCATTATCGGAAATATATTCGCGTTAATTATTACCACGCGTCTTCTTAAAGAACAAGAGCAGCATGTGAGTCCGAACATTTTCGTGTTTGGCTTGACAAGCATCGACCTTACAGCGGTCATTGGTATTTCTTCACCGAGTTTGATGTGCTATGTGGTTGGTGAATGGGTAGGTGGAGTCCCTATGTGCAAATTTCAAGGATTCGTTGCTCTGTTTTGCAGTCTTGCGTCTGGCGGTGTAGCTGTAGCAATGTCTATCGAGCGATACATTTCAGTTGCATCACCAATACGATATCGGACCACAATTTCCTCTTCTTTAGCGAAAAGGGTCCTTGCTGTCGTTTTTATGGGAACTGCAACTTTGTCGCTGATGCCTGTGGGAGGAATTGGTGGCTCTGTAAAAGCTGAGAGCGGGACATTTTGTACCTTCGATCTATTTGCCAATGGTGTTGAAGATGTTGTCCGTTCATACCTCATCGTGGCTTACAGTTCTGCCTTAATTGCAACACTGCTGTTCTGCAACGCTAAAGTTATATTGAAACTTTTCCAAAACACAAAGAGACAGAGATCTCTTTCTGAAGAATCCAATGAAAAAGATTGTGTCTGGAATATGAAAAAATCCATTGAGTGGCAGCTCGGAAAAATGATGGTCGTTATCTCAATAATCTTTCTTTCATGCTGAATTCCTTTCACGGTGAGTTCACTTGAGAAAGAAATTATCTTCATTATGATATCCATCGTACAAGTAATCAGTTTTGCAATCGCTTAAAATGTTAAAACGATCGAAACGAGACAGTTTAACTTAAATTCTAAGTTAAACTTTGAAGGTGAATTTTTTCTCTGCACCTAATGTCATGTTTTCAGAGGAGTGCAGCGGATGGTGAAACGATAAACATAGCTGACTGGGAGTATTTTTAAAACATTAAACTGGGGATAAAGAATGCCTGAAAGTCTTTCAGGGTAACAATTCGGGTCACCCTTGTAGATATTTTTAAGGATACGGTTACGTTAATCAATTGACAATTTTCTGCATTGCACCTTATAAATTTCTATACGGTGGTATGGGGTTGGGTCATATTTCATGGTTGGTGTGTTTGTTTGTCAACTGCCTTTTTCCTTTCTTCTAACTTAATTGGCATTCGTTAAGGTTACTGAACAGGTTGAAATGTGAAAAAAAACCCTGAAAATTGAAAAAGCAGATTATATTATTTTATTGAGGAAGATCTTTTGAATAATAATAATAAAAAAATTCCAATAGTAAATTTCGTTCGCGAGTTATTGCAAAATGAATTTTTTTACCGGCAGTAGGGAAGCTTACACGGTTCTTTGTTCAAACGCTATTTTCTGGGTTCCAGTTCTTACACAAATGAGGGTTGTAAAAAATATCAATACTCGCTGAATTTTGTTATTTTGCCACGAAATATGGCATGCAGAGCTATAAAGAAATACCTAAAGAACAAAACTGTGCCGGCGAATTTGAAAAGAAGTCTTGGTTGATTTTTTATTAATCAATGTCTGCGCCTCTCGGCTAAAAATATTTGCAGCTTTCTAAAAACAAATGTATAAAATGATTGGCTTTCACAAACAAAAATCGCCGGCACGGTTTTGATCGGCACACTTTGACGAACTTAAAAAGGTGACAAACACTAGTGGAAGTTAAGATCTGAGCTACTGTTGACTTCATAAAGGGAAAAAAATTAATCGAATCGAAAGTAAAGCGTCAGTTCGTACTAACGATAACAGATATATTAATATCATTTAAATATTCAATTAGAGAACTTTATAAGCTTTTCTAGTAATATTTAGGTTTATGGGTCTGTGATAAATATTCAAGCGAGATATCGTATGAAAACTAGAAACGCTGCTCAAGGTGTTTTACTAACCTTAATGAACGTTTTCGCGCTAAAAACATTGTTTTACGCTTTCATAGTTTCATTGTTGAGTTTTGTATCTGGGCTTAAGCGGTTGCATTAACGAGGTTCAAAACAAAAAAATTTACGCGGTGGAATTCAAACAATGTGGTCATTGGTCGTTATAACGAGGTGTTCGTAATAGCGATATCGTCTTAAGGCGGGGCTTCACTTTACAATACTCCGAAATACCTTTAATACTAAACGCATAATCAACAACAACGTGATTTATAGTTATTTAAATTAATTCACCTTCAACGCTGAAGTTTAACAGTTTACACAGATCTGATAAATATAGTAATTAGTATATATTTGGTAGCTATTAGGAATGATCGTGAACAATTAGGTTTTTGAATTGATAATTAAAAAGCCTGTAATGGCACAGAAAAATATCTGAGCTAGACCTCCCGTATCCCAAGCGGATGCCTTAGCACTGAGCTACAAGAGCTTCTACTGGTGAGCTAGGTCATTTAAAGATATAATGTCCACAAATCAGCATCCCGTTGGGTTGCTGTCACACTCAAAGCGAGATTAATACTAGTTAATAACTAAATGTGGCTGGCTTAGTATACGATAATTGTGTGAATTATGGTTTTTGAAATGCCAGTAAATGCTATTTAATAGCACCAAAGTTATCATATCAATTAAAATCAGCGCAGCCAACCCCCACCGGTGCATGTAAGATTCTTTAATAATCTAAGGCCCCATTAATATGGAACAGGCAAGCCTGGTTAAACGGGCTCATTTTTCTACCGAGATCTCGGCTATCCGCATAAACGCTGTAAAGATTGCTTGCAATTACATGGAATACCGGGCCAAGGTTGAATTTTCAAACCGCTCAACCGAGCAACGCCGTCTCATATAATCGGGGCCTACCGGCTATAGTTCTACTTCTAGTTCTATACCCAATTAATTCCTTATAGTGAGAAATTGGGAATTTTCAAATTATCGACTGCAATATGAGCCAACATCTCCCAAAACCTGATTAAAATGACGAAAAGAGAACGCTCATAGCATTGAAGAGTGTAAGCCTTTCGTTGACCTGTCAAAAGTACACTAACGTAACGTTTTGAGATTGACCTCATAGCGTGCACCCGTCCAGTCGCATGCTCAAAATAACGCGCGAGGAAGGCTTTTCCCAAGTTTATTACAAGACGCGCTGTATCACTCTCAACAGCAAGGTCTTGTACACGCTTTTTTTTTATAAGAACAACTTTATAAGAACGTTGTTATTAAAATAACAAGCTGATGCTGAGGCTTGATAACTAAGAAAGTATTTGTGGCAGAAAATTGACTAAAACGTAGTGCTAGTGATACAGCAAAAAACATTAAAAGATTCACTGTAAAGACTGCTCGACAAGCAATGAAGGTAGCCGGTTCGCCTCTAAATTCAGCCGTACAATACGTGTGTGGCGCAAGGTGTTTCATTTTCCAAATCCAATACCTTGATTTATTTTGTTTTTTCTTCAATAAAAGCGCTCACAGAAATAAGAACACATTAAGAACAAATTGAGGCTGAAATCGCCAAAAAATTAAGAACAATGAACCTCGGCAAAATTTACTGGTTCTTATTTAAAAAAAAAAGCGCGTAATGCTAGTTAAAACGTGAATTAAGTACTTTTCCAGCGTTTCGTGACAAAAATATGTACGTAAACATTCTTTTTATGGACACTTAAGCACGTTGATTTCTAATCACGACACTCGCACTTTTAAGTACTTCACCTGGAAATAGAATGCCTAGTTCCGCATATTATTGTCAAAAACGCTAAGCTCGCTCAAGTAAGTTCACAGTTTGTTATTATTTTCATGGGCGCTTTGCAATCTAAACACCGAGCGCATGAACTGAAAGCTGTAAGAAAAGGAACCTTTAGGCGATTTTCTAACACTGAAAATGCTAACCTCGAAAATGATCTGTTATGCCCTGTATGCAACGAGGAATTTCAAGAACCAAAGATAATTCCAAAGTGTCCACACAACGTCTGTAGAAAATGTCTTGAAGGCCTAGTCAAGTTGAATTTCAAATCAGCGAGATGTCCAGTTTGTAGTCGAGTTACTGGAATAAATTCGAAAACGAAAGTTTTTGAGTTGCCAACAAATTTTCATTTAAGGCGCAGGATAAAAGATGCGCCCGGATGGTACGAAAAGAACAGTGTAAGAGAAGCTTTAAAGGAAAGCACAGAACAACTCACTTTAACAGAAACCCAGTTACAAGAAAGTCGCAAACAAATATTAGAACATATTCGAAAACAAGGCGAAGAAACTAAACGCAAAACTCGAGAGCAAGCAAATGTTTTGGTGAAATTGATTCGGGAACAAGAAAGCAATCTTCTTCAAGAGGTTGATGTTGCTGTCAATGGCATCAATAATAAATGCAAAGAACTAAATGCAAATGAGATTCAAAGTTACCAAGATGAACTGTCAGGTTTGAAAGAAAAAGCGGAAGAATTGAATACAGCAGACATCACGGCCGTGTTTAAAGAACAGGAGGATGTTGTTCCGAGATTTCACGATTTAAAACAGCGATCTATTGAAGCAACTGAACAAGAGAGTAAGGACAAAAATAGCATCGACGCGACTCAAAATTTCAAGTGTAATAAAAACACGGAAACCATACTACCTGCTGACAATTCTATAGGGTCAGTGAACATATGCCCTTGCACAAACCCTTTACCATTGCAAATATCAAGGATAGATCCTAATTTCCAAATCAATAAAGAACAATTTTGCCGAGCTATTTTAACTGTTCATCAGCAAAACTCGAGGTCAGGTTGTTTTCTTCCAGTTTCGGTAGCTGTGTCATCAAATGGTAACGAAATTGCTGTTCTAGACAAAGCGAATAAGTGTGTTTATTTGTTCAACGAAAAAAGGTTTCGATTTGCTTTTGTAGTCGAGGGATTTCCAACCGATCTTGCATTTTGTTGTGAAAATAACGATATCGTTTTAGTGGATAGTAGAGGAAGCTTCTTAAAATCTTACTATCACAACGAGCTTTACAAGAGTAGTTCAAGAAGCAAGGATTTCGAATCTCACTATTTCAACAGCATTACTACGCATGCGTCTGGTAAATTCGTCATTACATCAAATTTGACGTCAAGGGCTCATTCCGGTTCATCAACTGTGTTAGTGTTTAGCTATCAATATGAACTAAAACTTGAATTCGGCCAAGGCCAACTTGTTTCTCCTGAAAAGGCGATATACTACAACGAGCATTACTTTATCTCCGACTCTGAAGAGAAAACAGTCAAAGTATTTGATAAGAAAGGACTCATTACCCGTCGAATTGGAAGGAAAATGTTAACTCGCCCAGCTGGCTTAGCTCTCGATGAGGAGAACGGTTACATACTTGTATGTGATAGTGCAGAGGATTGTGTACTGGTGTTCGATGAACTTGGAAACATCGCTAGTGATTTTAAAACTGCCAAAAGACCGCTAAACGTTGCTAAAACTCTTGATGGGAAATTGGTTGTTGCTTGCGAAGGAGGTAGCTCGGTACAGTTTTTCTCCTATTTCTATATTTTGATTGGTATCTCATGAATAAATTAAACTCCTCCTAATGAGATATTGAAATGTAATGGCCTTTTACATTTTGATAGGCCCTTTGTAGCAAGAGGTCACATGGCACAATTAATGATATACTGGGACGCAAAACTCCACTGGGAAATGTGAAACAAAAAAATCACACTTTTCTAGGAGTCTAGCACGTTCTTTTGCGTCCCAGTATATCAATATTTGTACCATGTGATTACTTGCTGCAAAGGGCCTATTGGTATTATTTTGATCGGTAAAACTAAATTCACCTTATACGATATTGAAATGTGTTTTGTACCATGGTATTTAGTTGTTCTTTATTCAAATGGTGTTTGTCCCTTTGATACGAGTCTAAACCAGAGGAGTCGTTTTCAAAATATAGTCAAACGTTTGAAACAGTTCAGTAATTAAGGATTGAATTAAGTACACGCTTTTTTTTATAAGAACCAGTAAATTTTGCCGAGGCTCATTGTTCTTAAATTTTTTTTGGCGATTTCAGCCTCAATTTGTTCTTAATTTGTTCTTATTTCTTTGAGAGGTTATTAATGAAAAAAAAATAAAACAAGGTATTGGAAAATGAAACGCCTTGCGCCACACATGTATTGTATATAGTTGAATTTAGAGGCGAACTACCTTCATTGTTTGTTGAGCATTCTTTACAAAGAATCTTTTTGTGTTTTATGCTGTATCGCTAAGTTTTATTCAATTTTCTACCACAAAAACTTTCCTTGTTATCAAGCCTCAGCCTGAGCTTGTTCTTAAATTGTCCTTAAATTTTGGCAAATTTGTTCTTATAAAGTTGTTCTTGTAAAAAAAAGCGTCTATACACCAAACCCCACCTGAAATAGTTTTTTTGATATTTGGCTAAATTCCATTTTGTTAAGCAGTTCTGTTAAAAACAAAATTCAAATGAGTCGAAAAAAATTTCTTCAGACTAGGAGAATGTTTTAGTAATTTTTGCATCCTTTGATATATACTGAGCCTGCATTACTTATTTACTGTTTTATTTCTTTTAAAATTAAGCTTTATTATTTAATATTACTATTCACAAATTCAAACGTAATGGGCAGTCAATAACTAGCTGTTTGTCAGTCTCATAAGACCGATCTATTCCACTTACAGAGGAGTTAAGTTTCAAAACAAAGACAAGACAATGTTGACAATTTATTCACATGAAACAGTTAGAATCAGTATGACAAAAAATAATATTTAGATAAGATAAAAGTTAAGGTTGGAAAACAAAAATATTCGAATGATAGGTAAAAACAGAGTCAAAACTCTCGCGATTGCATAAACAATTTCACCTGACCAAGCCTCACTTTGATGCCTATGTGACGTCATCGAAGAAGTTTCAGCCCTTTTGGTAATTGTTGCCACAAAACAACTGCCAATGGCTTTTATTCGTGGCTTGCTTGCTTGTGTTAAATCTGAAATGCGTCTCGAAAAAAAATATGCACATTAAGTGTTGTAGTTCAAAATTTAGTTCTTTCATACAAAGCCGAATTGCATTATAAGACTCCTAGTAGTATAATAAATTGATTTTCGATTGTTTTGTAAAAAAATTTGAACGAAATAGAAAATTCGAATATCCAAGATGGCGGATAAAGATGGCAACTAAATCCGGAAGACCTACTTTGTTCCATGGAAACCAGTTAATAGCAAGCCTAAGGTGACCAAACTACTTTTGCTTGCGCCAAATTTCAATTTAATTAGTTACGGGAGGTCAAACAATCCATTGCCACTTAAATATTTTGTATAATCATACCAACACATCCGCTGCTGGATTTTTTATAGAACTGGGTCAGTTATGTCTTGCTGTTCAGCTGATATTTCAACTTTTATTTGAAGCAATAAACTGTCACTCCCAGTTACATAGAGGAAGGTTTTATATGAATACGCAAGTCTTAGATATCTTTTTGACAAAAGATAAAACCTACAAAACTGTTGTAAGACACACAAAGTAATTTAGCTTTGCTTGGACGCAATTTTCAGCAAGGCGATACAACACATACTATTTTTTTAACTTAATTGCGTCGGTTTTGATTACCACTTCTGTGTCAGCTTCAGTTGACTTCATTTCTGATTTGACCTAGTTGGCCAATGCTTTTCACTTTGATCTTTGCTCATTTACCGAATTACTACCGTACCATGCAGTAAACTTTGCCAAGGGACGTTCACTCATTGTTCTTTTAAGACGAATAAATATTTTGGTAACTTCAGCCTCAATTTGTTCTTATTATATTTTTTTCTTTAAGCGGTTTTATTAAAGAAAAAAGGAAGTTGGAACATGGTAACAGAAAACGAAGCGCCTCGTACCACAACTGAACGAATTTATAGGGGCGAATTTCTTGAGTAACTTCATTATCTACTCAGCAGTCTTAAGTACTCAGATTACAATAAACCTTTCAAATCTTTCTAATCCTATGCAGCTTTTATGTTTGAACGCTAAGTAAAATTCAATTAAGAGTTTCAGTCTATTTTCTACTACAAATATTTTTCTTATTTAGTTATTATTGAGCCTCAGCTTGAGCTCAGATTACAATTTGGCAAATGTGTGACTAATTTTCTTTAAAAAAGCATGCACGCATGCGGAGAACACCCGGGCAGGACAGAAAGAACTCAATGGTGCTCAAGTTTGTTTATATATACGTAGATTGGATTAATTCCGCTTTGTTAACGAAGCGCCGTTTAACAAGGGAGACAAGTAAAGCTGACAGACGCTAACCTCGTCAACATCGTAAATGAATATTCCATTGACGTAAATTGAAGGAAAAGCTGACACGGATAAGAAATGCATTCTCATTGACATTTATCAGTTCATGCGTTCGATTCCTTGTTCACATCTTCTCACTCGCATCTATGGATACAAATACTACAGAGAACTTTACAGTTACACGTGCGTTCGAGGACCAAGTACATAATCCATTTCAAGGAGTTGTCCTTGCTGCAATAGCTTTACCTGGCATTATCGGAAATATATTCGCGTTAATTATTACCACGCGTCTTCTTAAAGAACAAGAGCAGCATGTGAGTCCGAACATTTTCGTGTTTGGCTTGACAAGCATCGACCTTACAGCGGTCATTGGTATTTCTTCACCGAGTTTGATGTGCTATGTGGTTGGTGAATGGGTAGGTGGAGTCCCTATGTGCAAATTTCAAGGATTCGTTGCTCTGTTTTGCAGTCTTGCGTCTGGCGGTGTAGCTGTAGCAATGTCTATCGAGCGATACATTTCAGTTGCATCACCAATACGATATCGGACCACAATTTCCTCTTCTTTAGCGAAAAGGGTCCTTGCTGTCGTTTTTCTGGGAACTGCAACTTTGTCGCTGATGCCTGTGGGAGGAATTGGTGGCTTCGTAAAAGCTGAGAGCGGGACATTTTGTACCTTCGACCTGTTTGCCAATGGCCTTGAAGATGTTGTCTATTCATACCTCATCGTGGCTTACAGTTCTGCCTTAATTGCAACACTGGTGTTTTGCAATGTTAACGTTATACTGAAACTCTTCCAAAACACAAAAAGACAGAGGTCTCTTTCTGAAGAATCCAATGAAAAAGATTGTGTCTGGAATATGAGAAAATCCATCGAGTGGCAGTTCGGCAAAATGATGGTCGTTATCTCAATAATCTTTCTTTTATGCTGGATTCCTTTCACGGTGAGTTTATTTGAAAAATACATTATCTTCATTATTATATCCATTGCACAATTGATCAGTTTTACAATCGCTTAAAATGTTAAAACGATCGAAACTCGACAGTTTAAATTAAATTTTAAGTTGAACTTTGAAGGAGAATTCTTTCTCTGCACCTAGTGTCATGTTTTCAGAATAGCGCAGCGGACGCGCTGAAACGATAAGCATAGCTGACTGGGAGTATTTTCAAAACATTAAACTGGGGATAAAGAATGCCTTATGGTCTTTCAGGGTAACAATTCGGGCCACCCTTGTAGATATTTTTAAAGATATTTACGTTAATCAATAAACAATTTTTTGCATTGCACCTTATAAATCATATTTTTATAAGTTGGAAGCATCCTTGATAAATTTAAACATTACAAAAGTATTTGGCCTCTAACCTCAAATCATGAGTGATAAGCTAAAACACTTTTGACACCGGAAACTATCCATGAACGATTATTTCAATTATGACAATCCATAAACTAAATCGATAAAATCATAGATTTCAGTCCAGTGCCTCTGTTTTTGTGCCTATAGCTACTGTCTGCTTGGTTGTCCGGTGGTTTTGTACCTGACGAGCAATGTTTTGACGTAAGTTG
>JAOCPT020980906.1:0-14762 GCA_026546935.2 Palythoa grandiflora | reverse complement strand
CCTCGGGAGGATGGAAAGCTGAGTCAACTTTGGCGGAAAAGAAGGTCACACAAATGTTCAACACTCGGCTGAGCCGGAATTTGAACCTGGGACCTTGTGGTTAGAAGGCAGAGATCTTACCACTACGCCAACCACGCCGCTATCAGTCAGTGTGATGATCTCAAAACTCGTCAACAACTACTGTATACCGTACCGAAGAACTGATTGTTCGGATATCCTTTGCTGTATGCAACAGCAACTCTTAAGCAGCAATATTTTTCTAAGGTGCAGCCCTTTGAGTGTCGAAATATAGAGTGGAAATAATTAAAAGTCAGCTATGTTATATCTGTTGAACTGAAAGTTTATTTCTTTTGTTTTAGTATTGGTTCAAACCTCTGGTGGTTCAGTAGCGCTCGCACAAAGCAGTCTTTTGCATAGTATTTTTTACTACCAAACTTACAGATGAATCATAAAATAGTCCGGTATCGGCAAGCTCTCGACTTATTCATTACATTTTACTACTCCGTCTGAGATTTACAGTCATTTCATGTTTCGTCAAGAAAATTAGCACTGGAGTGATGAACCTTCTTATGCCAATCTGTATCATCTGGTATAAATATTGTAGAACATCCTATAAGGTCAGCTGGCATCTGTTTTGTTAAGTTGAAGTACATAATACACTCAGTTGTTTATTAGAACGTGTAATTTTGAGCTTAGTGTTAACTTATTTTTGGATGTTCTTATTTTTTTGCGATTTTTTTAGTCCTGAAAACGTTCTTATAAGTTGTTATTTGTTGCCCGGAAGTGCGAAGAAGAGTATTGTTTGAGATTTGTGTTTGGTACAAAAAAGGCATATTGCGCCTGCAGCCAACGTGTCTGTGCAGTTGACCTTAGGGGAGTCAGGCTGGCGTAGCGGTCAGTCACTCACGCAACGAGACCGACGGCTATTCTACCAGCAACTTGCAATGCAATGCCGACGATAACGAATTTCAAGTTGGCTAATGAGATGTTAAACTTGGGCAACTCTTTTTGCAGCTCGCAACACAATTCATTTTTACTTAGTTAAATACAAATATTACATAACCTTTGCGAAGCAGGTTGCCCAGTAAATGTTACAGGCTGCAACTGGCTTCGCAACTTTGCGGAAAGTAGACTGATGATTGTTTAATTTTTTTTCTATAACTTGCTTCCCAACATTTCGTTGCATGCCTAGCCAACTCAAAAAAGGGCTGTTACACGCGCAATTTCCTCTGCAACTTGCTTCGCTATGGCATTGCATTGCAAGTTGCTGAAAATATTGCCTCTTGCAACACGGTCTTAAGGTCCCGCCGTATATTTAAAGGTTGTCTCACAGGTTTCATCTTTGTGCCATCCGACGTTAAGGGATTTTTCGTCTGACTATCGAAGTGCAGAAAAAGTCTCGATGTAAAATTATCATATAGTAACAAAAATATTTTTACTCGCAGTGCTCTGGAACGTAAGAAACGCACTTCAATACATATAAATAAATGATATAATGAAAATAAATAATATTAAATTTAGAATTTATTTTGGTATTATTACCTCTGTAAATGCTGACAAACATTTGAGCTTCTAAAAACATGGCTGTCATGAGCACTGCCAGGCCACCGAGCGACCACATTTGTGTTATATTCTGATGATTGGCTAAGAGCAGTGCAGTTTTTAGTTACCACAGTGCAAAAAAGGAAACCAAGTGCAAAAACAGTTAATCCAAACCAAAAACCAAACGTTTTTTTTTCATCAAATGACATAAACACTAAACAAAACAAAACAAAAGATCATCACATGACATGCATACGTCATTTCCGGTTGATTGGGATGTGAATTTTTTCATTTGTGTTATTAATTGCAAATCATACAATTTTTATCGTTCAATTTATATATTTATATTCATATTTTATTATGGGTACTTTTTTAAAATATTCATTCGTGCAAATGAGTTCGAAATAGAACTCGAAGTCGCACGGTTTCCTATGCAAATAGTTGATCCGTGATCAACTGTGAGAAAAGTCATGAAATTGTTGAAAATGCTCAAAACAACAATGTAGTTGACCGTTTTTTATAACATCATAATTAGATTACAGATTGATTATAGTACAATACTATTACTGTGTATCATAATTCTGGATCTGAATCCGCATTTCACAATATTTGTCTCAGGGTGCCCTTTCATCACGAATTGCACATCAAATCCGCATGCCAGAGACGCACTTAAAATCTTGGCACCATGACCGATGTGACGTATGCGCCACAGAGCTGGATCAGCTGAAGAGAGAGGCGATAACCATGGTAAATAACTTGGAGGAGTCACAGTTCATGGCTTATTACAACATTCCCGGGTATTTGGCGGGTCCTAACGCTGACCAGTTAATCCGCCGCGCCGACAAGTTGCGCTACCAAGGAAGTTATGGAGCAGAACCAGGGGAGCGGTCTGTTATTTTCGCGCGCTCCGAGGACGCATCCCCATCATTCTTTGCCAGGTGAGTGGCGTTAGAGTACTTTGTAATTTGTAGCAGTCAGAAATATGAGCACTAATAATTAGACAGACAGGATCAGTGAAAAATATCAGATAGAAATGTCGAAAGGTTTATACCTGAAACGACTAAGACATGATTCACTGATTCAACTGATTAAGTGTATAAGTTTTTGTATGCTGTTCGTCGCTCATTACTGCAGTCGGTTTTGAAAATTATTGACTCTCTGCCGACAACAAAAATTTGAAACCGAATGGCAACATTAACTTTGAACTCAGTTTTTTTCCATCATTTTTGTTATTTTAAGAACTACCCTTGCGTAATACACCACCCTTTCTGAATACGAAACTACGGGCCTGTTTTTGAAATTAGTAAAATACAAATATTGGAAAACGAATTCATTAGAATTACTTCTGTCAATATGTTTGTGTTAAGTGTTTCCGAGCTTAAAAGTAGAAAAAGTTTTTAAAATTGTCATTCGCCGACTTTGACCGGAACACTTACCACCTGCTCAGTCCTTTTGCTCATTGTCAGGCCTTCCGAATGCAGAAGAACCATAATTGTAGACTAAAGCAATATTTTAAATAGTCTGAAAAGGATAATGCATCAAAGCGGGTTTTGCGCGGAATTACTGACGGCTTCCTTTGAATTTCTCGTCCTTTAAAGAAGCTTTGGTACTTTGCCTCACAAAAACTTTTATAGTTCAAAAATGTTTTGCATATTTATTTGTATTTAGGGTGGTCTGGTAATAAAGGCTTTCATTCGGTTTTTGGGCAAACGTTTTGGTAACGTTTCATTTCTTAGTTTTCTTAGCCTTTCCAATCTTTATTTTTGTAAAAAGATAAAGATCTTCATTATCACTTTTTAAAAATTCCATCTGTATGAATTATTGTTAATAATTTTCGATCTATTTTGTTCAACGTTTCGCTTTTTCAAATTTGTTTTAAATGTTCAACATAATTTGAATCAGAGAAGGCCTAAACATTAAGATAAAATAGAATAATGCAACTCATCTTTTTAACAGTTTTTTAATAGTCCGATAATAATTCACTTGTTGCGTCATTTTCAGCACACAAACCTCTATTACTTAGCACAAAATGCAAAAATACAAGCTGTTTTGGGTAATTGCTAAAAGCGTTAGATATAAATATTATTTAGAAAGATAGCAAAAGCTTATATTTCTCTGTAGATAAAACAAAATGCATTTCAAATCAAGCGGATGTGTGATTCAAGCTCGTTTGAGCAAAACACTTTTTTTGCGGAATCAACGTTACTACATGCTTTAAACTTGGCCCTTGCCATGACGAAAAATAAATAGATCAGGCGATCAGTGTTGTAATTATATAAAGACTCTTTGTCTTGAGATTAACGAACAAAGACGTTTTTGTTTGGAAAGTTTAGCATTCAACTATTTGCATGAAATGTTCCCTCCCACTATTTCGCCTAAAGACTAAAGTAATTTGTTGTTTAATATCAATAGTAGTTCGTTATTGTCTTGTCGAATAAAGGTTTCGTGTTTATTTTTGTTGCGAGAATTGTTGTAAAATACAAAGACTAGGGACGTAAACATCTGTGAAGTTCAGAGTTTTGGTGCAGTAGTTTTTATTAATTTTGCTTGTAAAAAATGGGTGTTTTGTGGCGATAGGGCGAAGAGCTAGTTTGACGTTCTGTTCTGTCAATAAAATTCTGTTACGGTTTGAGCATAATCAACTAATGTATGCAACGAAAATTGGATTTAAGAGCGTTTCATGAATTTCTCCAAGAAATTAGTTTCGTCAGTTGACAAAACATTTTGCGTGAGAGGCCTTCTGGTTTGTTTCAATTTCTGTTTATACCGGAAAGCTGTTCATTTGTTAAAAAGTCTACTTAAAAACTTCATTTGCATACTTCATTATCAAGTGCAGCCCATTGTCTCCTCAAGGTTTCCTGTTCGATTGTTCCTGTGCATTTCATCTTTTTTACTGTTTATTTGATTGACAGTTTATCAACGTGTCTCGGTGACGACAAGGCATTAAAACTATTCGCAATGTTATTGTCATTCGCTCAAATTATCTTCTGACTGTAATGTTTGAATGGAATTGATATCGCAGTGCGGGAAAAACTGCTATCAACCAGCATTTTTTATTCAGTAGCAAAGAAACAACAAAAAGCAGGTCAAAGAACAAATTTTCCATGGAAGAGACTTTCTTCCGAGTCTAACAAAACAAATATGGAAGGAGAACGCAACACACTTTGCTGGTACGAGAACGAGAGGTTGAACTTTGATCAGTTTTCGAGTTATGGTTTCTGATCTAAATTGGTTTTACGCTTTATATTCCATTCATTAGTTCTGAAGAGGAGCAACCAAGACTTCTAATGTATGACCCAACAGCGTTAATCTTCTATTATAGGTACGGTTTAGTAAAAAGCAAAGGATTTTTACAAATCCTATAGATTTTTACAGCACCATATATGAGTTAGACAGTGATCCCGTTTTGTTACAAAACTGATTTGCTCTGTAAGGAGTGTGACAAGCCGATCTTTTTGTTGGTGTAAACGACGGGTTTTTGACAGCACAGTTGCTGTCTGGTTTGCATGTATAAGTCTTGGTCTTTAGCAGAACATTTTATCAACTTTTTTCAGTTAACTCATCTGTTTAAATAAGTAGCAGCTTCTGCTAGGGGCTAACCTGAAATGGATTAGAATCCTATCCAGAAAAAAAAAACTGGAGACTCGCATCTGCTCAAAACCACAGAAACCAGATGTAAGGCAGCGCTAGCATTGGAAGATAATTTAACTTATATAATACTTTTTATGTGAAGAGCTGATATTTGCTGCTTCAACCAAAAACACTACTATGTTGCCCTGCCACTGTAAACACCTGATTTGGGTATGTGAAAACCTAAAATCTTAGTGGTAAAGCAAACAAGACTAAACAATGTTCACAGATTAGAATGTTATCGCACTGTATAGAATTTTACCCTTTTATACTGTATTTTGCCCTACCGTGCCAATCTTTTTTTTTTATTAAATTGGGTTTTAAAAAACAAATTAGTTTAATATACACTAATTTGCTGCACAGTAACGTCTTCATAGATTATCTCTGTATCTGGATTCTCAATAGATTAAATTGCTTTTTTATCTTTACGTTAAGACGTAATGCTTCAAAAACGTTATCTGGTCGTTAAATTTATCAAAAAATATAATAATGATGGTCAGTATTTATCTCGTTGCCCTCTGGGCGCAACAATTCGAACACTGATATTATGGTTTGTTTGTTCTGAACCTATATAACAGATTGTTTTGGCCTATATTTTATTAAGCCAGTACTAAATACTAATAATATGTGACGTGTCTTGACTCTTGAGCGAGTTGCTCCTCCCATATACTAATTACAGCAAAGTGATCTAAACGTGGCAGTCATTAAACAGAAAAAAGAGGACGTAAGGTAAAATTGGTCTTTGATATTTGTAAAACGTTCTGCCTAAGATAGCTCATTTTTGTTCCGGGGTGCGACAACCTTGGCTAACATGCTTTTGTTCTAGGTTCATGATTACATAATTGCTTTACTTAACAAAAAAAAATTTAAAGCAAGGCAGTAATAAAACAGAAATACAATCAGAATGTTCTTGATGTATAGTAAGGTATTTAAAGCTTTTCCAGTCTGATATTTGCCTTTTTTTTTCTTTTGAGAGCGCTTTTTGTTAATAGAACACAAAATGGTGATATATCGGACAAATCTTGATGTAATATTTGTAATTTTATTAGCATTTACTATCTTGAAGTCGAACATAGAAATAAAAGTAATTTAAGCGCGGTTCGTTGTTTGTGTAAATTTCATACCGTGATCCAAAGGACATAGTGAATGCTAAAGCTGCACTCTAATTCCACACACGTCCTTTGGTGCTAATGTCGGCTTAAGCTATCAAATTAGCTTTTGTACTTTAGTGACACGTTGGGTCGTTATAAACGGAATAAATTTCCGGTGATAACCCAGAAACAATAACACAGATTTTCAACGGAAATATGATTTTTCGCAGAAAGAAAGCTCAACAGAAGCCAATGTAAACAAAGTCAAACAGAATGATCTTATTTCCAAAGTAGCAAAAACACATGAATAAAGCCTCAATAGTCAAGTAGTCTACGATCCTTTTTAAATATTTGAGAACAAGCAATTGTAAGTGTTCGTTAAATTAAAAGAATGATGAATGTTCCCTCCTCTTTCTCTCACCTTAACAGCATTCCATTGTCTTATACCAATATATTGAGCATGTTGATGTTAGACGTATTATTTTCTTTGCCTCCTATCAGTTTTGTTCATTGATAATGTCTTTTAAATAGGCTTCGCCCAGTCGGCGCCATAACTTTTGATGCAAAGAACAAGGAATCGGAATGCGTAAAAAACGCTCCAGTCTGTTTTGAGAAGAATCTTTTTTTTTATTTTTTACTTGCATGAGTTATTACCGAACGAGTTAAGGAGCATTCCCATTTTTAGGCCTTGGTGATTTGTTTTCAACTCTTTCGTGCCATCCGCTTGATCATCACATTCGTGCCATCCGCTTGATCTATATTGGTTTCGCGAACCGTAAAAAATACTTGTACAAGCAATTGTTTCCACATACCATGATTTATCTTCATCATCCCAACAGCAATGCGAAGTGTTTGTAAACACACACCAACAAAAACGTTTTTTTCCACATTTCAATCCCACGATGAAATGCGTTGAATTATTTAGCTTTACATACCGAGGCGGAGCAAACAAGAGAGGATATAGAAATGCGCGAAGAAAAAAAATTCATATCTTCAAGCCACCGTGTCATGTTGTTGTTGTTTTTGTTGTTGTTGTTGTTGTTGTTGTTGTTGTTGTTATTGTTATTGTTATTGTTATATGCACCCAAACATTATTGTTCAAAGTCGAGTGATAAAACGCGTTGAATTATTTAGCTTTACATATCGAGGCGGAGCAAACAAGAGAGGATATAGAATGCGCGAAGAAAATAAAATTCATATCTTCAAGCCGCCGCGTAATGTTTTTGTTGTTTTTGTTGTTGTTGTTATGTACACCCAAACATTCTCCAAAGTCAGAGCACTTTAAGTTATTACATCTAAACAATCCTGCTAAAAGGCTTGCAGGAAAAATGTTTGTACGCGACTTTAGCCTAGAATATTATTATAGAACCTACAAAAGATTCTTGAACTGAACTATTATTATATTTTAAATACGTTTTAAAGCTTACTTGTTTCGTTTCCTGTCGTTACTTGCTTTCGTTTTCATTCGTTGATGACCGACGAGTTGTTGCAGCCTTTCGTGAAAAAATCTTTTGACGTCTCTTTCCTGTCGTTTACAAAATACTGATGGAATGTTTTCAGGTCAAACAAGGTCTTTTTTAATAACGATTTTATTAAAAATGTGCTGACGCACATTATCTCTTTTTGCAGGGCGGCACAGAAACTTAGCATCTCTTCAAAGAAAAAGTACAAGAAAAGCCACCCATACAAAGAAGTACCCACAATCCCCCTCGTCCCAGATCCTTATGGCATATATAATTCACGATACAAGCAAAATGATCCTCATGCGCATGCGCCACCTTACCCCTTTCCAACAAAATTTAAGGAAGCATTGCGCATGAATAGCCCAGCTGTTCCACCGACACTGCTTAAGAACGGCATCAAGAGGACTGATGGAAAGGTGAGGATAATTGTCACTTGTAATTTTCACAGAGATCCTAGTGCAAACGTCTCTTTGTTCTGTTATAAGTTACAAAGTTATTGCACTTTTCCGTCTCTCTCTTGCTCTGATTTTATTTGCTTGCGTAAACTTACTATTAAAAAGCCCGTGTTAAATAAGTTTCGGTGAGTGAGTTTTGCCGACATTATTTTTAGTTTTTCGGCAAAACGTTACAAACTTGATCACTTTCTTCAGGTGAAGGTGATGTTACGAGTCGGACCAAGTTTTCCGGGGGAGAAAGGATCATTTATGAAAGCTGACACCAAGAGGAAGCAAGTAACACTGTACGACCCCTCAACGGTTGGTCACGTGTCACACACGCATCGCAAGATGGGCGTGGCCGCTCCTAAGATGTTTGTCTACGATGCCATTTTTGAATCGGATACTTCGCAGGTTGGTAAAAGGCAACCATAAATGTTTTGCCATGGGGGAGTGTAGCTGGGCAAGTTACGTTATCCCCATGCATTGACGTTTGATAAAACGTCATTTCCTGAACGTTTTCTTGTAACTTTTATGTTACCCACACGACAGGAAGAAAACTCTCGTGCCAAAACACAAACTTAGTTGACGTCTATGAAGGATGATTTCTTTTCGAAATATGCATAACTATGCAACTCTGCAACTACGCATGCGTTAACCTAGGTGTTGTTTTCCCCTCATTGTACCTCGACAGACTTGTATAGCATGACAATGAAAAGAACTTGTGCTCTTGTCTCAAGTGCCCTTTATTCCAAGATAGAGCTACTAAAGTAGGTCTCCTTGGACCTCAGTCGCCACACTTCAAATAAAAATAACAATGTAGGACTTTTGCCCTGTGTTGTTAGCACGACGCAATTACATTTTAATAAATCCTTATGATTCACTGTCAACTGAGCAAAATTTCAGACTAGTTGAATTGCATTATCTTTAAGTCGTTCCGTGGACGAAACGAGAAATTATCATAGGAAAGAATTTTTCTAAAAAAGGATAACACACGACCCTAGTTGACATTGCAGTAAATGGTTGCAGATGGAGATGTGCTCTCGGTCTTCAGTGGATGTCTTGCAAGCGGTTGTTAATGGGACAGATGGCTGCATTTTTGTTTATGGTCACGCTGGTCTTGGTGAGTAAACAAAGGTCGTCAAATTACTTCTTCCAACAAAGATTAATACAAAGATGTTAACGTCTTTCCTTGGCGTAGAATGTGTTTTTGTGCTCATTCAGTTGACTTCGGTCTTTCTAGGCTCCAGTTAGAGCAAATAAATAAGTTAAAAGTCCAGATCTTGGTATTTTTTGGAAATAGAATATCTTTTCTACAGGAAAAATAACTTTATGCATGATATCTGATCTTGTTATAAATTGTGTTTGAGCTTCCGTAGCCCACTTTTTTAATAAAATTCCTGTCACTGCTTTTTTCTATTTTTGGGCCTTTTGATTCCTGTGGCCAGTTGGTGTATTTTATTTGCCTTTGAATTCTTTGAAGGCTTTTGCGCTAAAAATAACTGAATAAGGAGTGCAGAAGTACATTAAAGAACAAAAACAAGCGAATTAATTATTTTAGTCACATATCATACAGCAGTGAGAATAATAGGTTTCTAGTGTTGTGATTGGTTCACTCATTCTCGGTTATCATCTGATATACGTCATTTTCTGGTCTTGCTAGGCAAAACGTATTCCATGGTTGGAAGAGATGACCAGCAACATTATGGAATAATTCCGTCGTCACTTTCTTGGCTTTTCAAACTGATTAGTGAACAAAGACAAAAGTAAGTATACACTTCTTTTTTTCTTGAAAAGCCCTATTATTATAGAATTGTTATCAGATTTGACAATCCGTCACTGACAATGACGGGGCTGTAAATGAAACGGTCTGCAGACATTCAGCCAATATCAACTATATAACTGCACCGTGAAAGCACACCTTGTCTGAACCTACTTTTGCTTTAAAAACCAAGCGATTTCATCTTATCAAATGTCGGAGACTCCTCTGCACGAACAGAGAAAAATAGTACATAAAATATATGCAAATCATATAAAGGAAATTGGATAAAAAAATTGAAGAAATCTCTAAGTGATCAAAATATAGGGATGCCTGACTAGCGCGTGTAAAGAACATCTCGACTTCTGTCCACAGATAGATAGACAAATAGACAGGTTAATAGTTAGTTGTTTGATTGATCACTCGATCGATCGATTGTTTGATAGATACATGCACTTTCCGAGGTAAATGAAGAAAAACAAAGGAGTAGATCAGAGGACCATACTAACGCGAGATTTTGTGTAGGGGGCTGCGGCGAAAGCACGAGCATTCTGGGAATTATGGTACATGCTCTCTGTAAAACTTTAAAATTTGGGTAGTAATTAATAATCTGTGTTGATTTTTGCGGCAATTTGCTGCTTTTGCGATTGTGATTTTTGTCTCTTGACGAGGTTCGGTTATCAGTGGTTTTCACTGGAAACTATACAAGAGAGTGCTAGTTGCAGTTTTATCTGATATTTTCTCTCAGGTTTCTCTTTCGGACTTCCATTTAGGATTTCAAATTTCTTTAAAAACTAATACAAAAACGTTCTCTCAATTCTAAAGGGAGATGCGCACGCACCCAACACGTCCCCTCTGCGCATGCGTACGGGCCAGAGATCGGATGAAAATTATTGAAACAATAATGTAAAATTAACTGTTAAAAGGTTTTTATGTTGTTTACTTTTTATACAGGACAGGTACAAGGTTCTCTGTCCGTGTATCAGCTGTTGAAATTGTTGGGAGATCTGAAAACACGAGGGATTTATTGGCAGAGCAAAGTTCAGGTAAAATATCATTTTTTGTCTTCTTCTTAAAGTAAGAAAAGACGGCGACGTGGCTTGCACAGTAGTAAGATCTCCGCCTTCCAATCACAAGGTCTCGGGTTCATATTCCGGCTCAGTTTATTGAACATTTGTGTGTCCCTCTTTTATGGCAAAGTTTACTTAGCTTTCCGTACTTAAGAGGTTGGTAAAATGAGTAACAACTTCTGTTTTGGCTCACCTTTGAAGGATTAGTATCCCGGCTCGCATAAGCGGGGTATGGCTTTTTAAAGTAACTTGATATGGAAATTTTGGATTTAATATAACATTCTTATTAGTCTAATTGTCAATATTGTCACACTGCAGGTTCTGACAGCACTACCTCCGACACTCCCAACCCGAGTGTATTTCTGCGTGAAGACAGAAATGGTGGCCTTCAGGTAACGTTTGATTTTGATTTTAATAACTCGCATTTGATCTCTGTAACAACTGCTGAAACATTTTGAAAAAAAATTTGGTAATTGCATGTTTTTATATAAACTCTTAATTACGCTCTATACCTGGCTAATGCTTGTATTATAATCAACAGCTGTTGAACTCCAGCGAATTGAGGGCATCCAGTGCTGAAAAAGCTGCGTATTACCTCGACGCCGCTCTGGCCGCCAGAACAAGACCTAAGAACGACAAAAATGGTGAGTAAATTGTTAATCGATTGACCTTAAGGGAAAACACATGACCATTTCTCTAAAACAGCAATGGGTCCACCATTCCTGGATTGGTAGTATTTTTGTTTCAGTTTGAAGTGACAGCTGGTTTGTTTAGAAAAATAACGTCAACTGAAATACGACTCTAAGAAGCATGGGAGTGACATTAAAAACGACAGTAACAACGACAGCAGCAACAAGAAGTAACGCTGACGATGATAATGACGATGACAACAATGATGGCAATGACAATATCGATAATAATGATGACAATGACAACGAAAATGACAACGAGTTATCGATAAGGGAACATGTATACAGTATTTGGGGGAATAGCTTGAGGAATAATAGTACTTGCTAAGATAGCCTATATATGTTTAATAAAAACATGCCATTTTGGATGGAAACAAGGGAACAAAGAAAAGACGTTGAAGGAAACACAAGAATACGGACCCCCCTGGGAAACCCCCACATTTGCTATCTAACAGGTCCTTACATCGTATGTACTTGGATAACCATAAACCCACCTATATACCTACCTATGGCAACCTATGCCTTTGTATCAACTCATTTACTTTCCTACCCACATACCTATTGGTAATTACTTATGTATTTACCATTCACCTACCTATTTATCCAGCTATATGTCTACATTCGTTCACCAACGAATGTATCTATTTACCTATCTGTCTATAAAAGGAATATTAGTACGGCTACCGAAAACTTTCCTGAAAGCCTGCCAATTTACCTAACTGGTCACCTCGTACCTACTCATGTACTTCCAAACTATTTTATTCTAGTTTCAATGAGTTATTTACGGTTTACATTTTAACGTATTCTGGCCACCTAACTACTTCCTTGCGAAAAAGTATTACTGATATGTCATTGTTTGCAAAACTTTACAGCAAGTGATAGTGAAAGAGAAGAAACCATGAATTCCCACATGTTCTTCACTGTCCATCTATATCAGTACAGAGTAGACAAGAATTCCAAGAATGCTGGAGGAGGTAAGATTATCCCACACGAATTAGTATTATTGGAAAAAGATTCTCCACTAAACATTTTTACGAGACTTCCGTTTACCTTTTTCGAACTCCATTGTGAATTACGAAGAACCCAGAAAAATGATGTGCAGTAGTAGCATTCTGCAAAATCACATACTTGATTCCACTTGGAATTGAATCGGATGGTTGGCCACAACCCCCATGTCTTTAACCAGTGTGGTCGGTTTGTGGTAGAATGCAAGCAAATTGTTATTGTTATTGTTATTGTTATCGTCAAGCGGCCGGTTACCGTTAAAGTTACCGTTTTCGTAACCTTTAAGCCTGTTTCCCATACAGACGTTAATTGTCGCAAAGAGTCTCAAACAGTTTGCGGAGGGATGTTTGCGAGCAAACCCAAATCGTTTGCGTTACATTTTACCATTTGTTTCAGACAAGATGCGAAGATCGCAAACAAGCTGTAAAGATAGAAATCTTCTTATCTTTACGGCAGGTCTGCGACCGTTTGGGACGTGACAACGGCAAACAGGTTATATGGGAAGGTCATCGCAAAGCGTTTGCGTTGGCTCGCAAACATCCCCTCCGCAAACTGTTTGAGACTCTGCGACGATTTACGTCTATATGGGAAACAGGCTTTATTGTTATCGTTACTGTTACTTTACCGTTACCTTTATCGTTATCTTTGTTAGTGCTTTATATAACAAGTGAATAATGCTTTGAAAATTCTGATTTGGCTGAATATTGCGCGAATCTTTCACCTAAGAGGAAAGGCACGGGGAACATCGCGCGGGATTTTCAACTTTTTCGATAGGTCATTGCTGCTATACTAAAAATATAAATTCTATCAACACGTTACTCAGAAAAACAGAGGCAGTGTTTGACAAAAAGTCTATAGAAAAAGTAGCGATTTTGTAATTACAAGAAGCGAATTAATTGTTAAATTTCAAATAAGATGGTCGATTGAAAATGTTACTTTAGCCGCCACCCGATTTTATTTTGTTGGTTTGTTTGTCTGAGTCATGACGTAATAGCCGCGCTACCGCTATTGCGAGTCACAGTGTCAGAAATTCATATATATGCGTTATTGAACAAGCGTGAGGTCAAGATGGCTAAATATTGGCCAAGTTCTTTTTTGCGTTATTATGGACCGAGACGAAGGCTAAAAAGGAGACCAATGTCCAGCCATCTTGACCGAACAAGCTTTTTCAATAAAGGATTTATTATATGGCTAAAGAGTTTCACTTTACTACTGTTTTCCGTAAGACAAAAACGCTTCAATGTCTTCATATCACTTTGCATTTTAGTTTTTTTATTTGTCGGTTTTAGTTGACGAACAAATGTACGAAACTCGTCTATATTTTCTCTGTTTTTCTTGTGGGAACAAATTCCAAGCGGCCAAGATGGGCCTATCTTGCCCGCTCGTGTAACCAATCAGAACACAGAATTCGCTTCATCTTGCCAGCTCAGCGAGCCTGCCATATAATAAGTTAAATTATCATAAAGCTTGGAAGATGCTCGTATACTAAAGTTCTCTATTTTTCCCTCGATCATTTTTCCAGTACACGGAGGCCGTTCTCGTCTGCATTTGGTGGACCTGGCAAGTTGTGAGGGCTACACTAAGAAGGAGGGCGGGGCCAGCAGCATGTCACTTTCGGGACTTGGCAACGTTATTATTGCTCTCATTAATGGCGCGAAACACGTGCCACACAGGTGAGTCAGGCGATCGGATAGATACTAAAAGAACTGTGGTACGCAAATAACAAGATAATTAAAGAAATTGGTAAAGGATTTGAAAGGTGCGATCTATACAGGAAGGGCTTTCTCATTTTCTTAATAAAACATACAGAAGAACCAAAAGAAAAGAATTGAAAAGAAGAGAAAAGAGAAAACTAAATCACGCCCAAAGCCTTGGCTGATGCCTGATACGCAAAGTACCAGGCAATACTACGAATACGAATACCCAATCGGATATTTCTCAGTCTTTTACATAAGCACCCGTATGCTTCAAGCAGATGTTCAACTCATCCTCGCAGGTTGTTGCTTATCGTGGTACAGACATTGGTCAGGCTCAGTACACGATAGTGTGGAGATATACACATGGGAATTGGGTATGAAC
>JAOCPT020979965.1:0-14764 GCA_026546935.2 Palythoa grandiflora | reverse complement strand
TATACAGAAAATATGGAGCTCAGTTGGGAGAATTTACTAACACGTCATTTGTCGTGCTTGGGGCTTAAAGGGTTAAAAGTAGTGAATTTTGACCCAAAAGTGGGGCTTGACTTACAGTATAGTTACATGGTATTGAAATATAAATGAAGAAATATGGTATGTAATCTTAATTTTTTAGCAGCAAAAGAAACCAAGAAAATAACAAAACACTTGGTGTTTTTAAATTTTCAAACTTTAAAGCCTTAATAATTTTATGATTCAATTTTATATACTTTATTTTTTACTCAGAAGTTTGTACACCTACCTTTATTAGAACTTTGAAACATCCACAGCAGTTTAGTGGACTTACTGGAGTGTACTTTCTATGGAATGTCTTTCCATCAACATGACCTCTGGTAAAATAATATAACAGACGGCATTAAAACAGTTCAAGTTCAAATTCAAAACTTTATTAATACACGGTTAAAAAAATCAGTAAAAAAAAATAATATTTACAGCTAAGGTAAAAAAACCTCTAAAATAAGTAGTTGTTAAAATATGTGTTTGCCATTTGGGAGCCCTTTGCTTAGGTGAAAGTCCATTCCAAAGGACAGCCCCATGGTACACAAAGCTGTGCTTCAAATTATAGTTGGTTCTTAGTTTGGGTATACCTGCAATAACTATGCTCTGACTCTGAATTCCAGATATTATAGAGCAATTTGTGACAAGAGAACATGATCTGCATAAAATTATATTTAAATAAAGGTGTTTGATTAAATTAAGGGTCTTATACATTGTAACCACCTTTTGCTTTGTTCAACTAACTGAGACCCTGTATCCGAGCTCCAGATAGCAAACACAATTTGAATCTTGATCAGAATAAAAATATTGACATTCTTGTTAAACAGTGTTCTCATTGATGTGCTGCCACGTGTATTTGACGCAAGAAAGTTTACGTGAAAATTATGCGCCACTTTTGTCCTTCTTGCATCCCTGGGATGCACGAAAAAATCACTTGGCACATGGTCAAGGGAGATGGAGAGCCTGAGGACCCCCCCAGTTTTGAAAATGACCCTCCACTTTGGGACACTGGGGTTCGCAGGGACCCTTGATTTTCAGAAGTAGTGGGAATACTGTTAAAGTTGTTTGAATGCATTTCAAATCTCTTAAAGAGACCAAGCATACAAAGTGACTCTAATGTATTCTCCAATGTGGCAAGCATGTTTTAGCAAGTAGGCGAGTGATTAATCGCTCTTCTCAGATTAAATAAAATTATCATATTAATTTGGGCATACAATTGTACTTTAAAAAATAGAGCAAGAAGCCATTCCATGTTTCTGATGTTTAAGAGTTAATATTTTGGCTGTTATCTGAAGGCCAAAATATTAACACTAACATCAGAAACATGGAATGGCTTCTCATTTTAATCTTCTCAGATTAGTTTTGCCCGAGCTATGGCAAGTGAATGTGATTGCATGGTCTGCAGCCTGAGTTGCCTATAACAACTTCCATCTTACCTCAAAATAAAATGCTGTCCCACAGATAATTTAATCATCTGTCCTCTTGGCACGCCAAACTCATAAAGGTTTGTATTCCTTGTTACTGGTGTTACTGTCATTAAAATAAACTTCCTGTACTCTTCTCTACTTATGGCATTCTGTTGTTCGCTTCCATCCTCAGCATCATTCTCAACATCTAACAGCTTTTTGCATTGCAGTTTCCACTTTTTTAATTCATCCTCATAAATATCAAATACACATGGCACACAACCACTGCCACAGCAGTCACTTGCTGCAGGCTCATCTGGAGGTTCTGGTAGTCTTGAGTCCTTTACAGAAATTATATCATCTGACATCTTGCTTTTGTAATATTTTGTTCAATCTATAAAGTTCCACTCAATCTTATTCTGCACAGTATAAAAATTATGTGCATATGGCAATCGAGTAAAAATTCAAACTAAGAAAAGCCAGTAAGAAAGAATGTCCATAATAAATATATGTTACAAATATAATAATAACAAAACAACCTGTGTTATTTAAACAAATTAAAAATTTAAAAAAACTATGTGTAGATATGTGTTCAATTTGTTAATTAAAAACACTTTATCATTCAGTTTAGTACTGAATAATTATTGAGCTGACATACAGTTTATGCCGATCACAGTAATGTAATATTTTAAAACACGAATTAAGACTATAACGTGATTTGCGGAAACCTTTTTACTATTTACAACATGCAGTCGATTACCAGCGTCTTCCTAAAAATGGTTTAAAATCAAAATTGTTTCAAATTTTTACACCGAAATTTGTTTTCTTTTGACTTTAAGGGTTTCAAATTTTACTTTAACTTTACTTAAAAGGTCAAAAAGCTTAAAGGTGATTCGATGTCTTTCTTACAAAGAAGTTTTAAAAATTATATGTGCCTTCTGTATCACTTCTGGCTAGATATCGTAACTTCTCTTTGTACAACACTCTCGGCAGGACGAGTTGCAGTGGAATCGATACCAAGCATCATTGAGGTCCACCACGAAAACCCTTCCTCACAGGGGCGCTTTGATCCAGCACTCTGAACTGATTGCTTTCTCTTCCGATTGCTGTTACACGTACTGGTGACTGGCTTGTAGTCTTTATCCATAATTTATCAACAAAATAAGATGTAAACTTTGACCGCCATTTTTTTGGGGTGACGCTTTTCCACGGGCGTCGAGGGAGGAAGAGTCCACGATGTACTACAAAACGGTCAGCGGACTTTTAATTTATTTATACATCAGAATACCGCCAAGTAAATTAGAATACAAGGAGATATAAGTAGCAGATGTGGTACCGCGCGATTTCACAATACAAATAATGGAGCACAACGTTTTTATTGACGATGTACCCAACATTTAAACAAATACATTAATTTTTATTCACGACAACTTCAATCAGTGTTGAAATAAATCAGTTTGAGTGCAGAGGACCACACAACACAAAAATAAAAACCAAGGGTTATTCTTGTCGGATCTCTTACGAGATACGTTTGCCAGATGTGCAAATAAACAGAATAAAATGCAAGGCTGGCACTACGACGTTTTGCAATTAAAAAGTATTCAAAACGTCATAGTGCTAGTGTTGAAATGTTATTAGATATACTGGAACAACGTAAACCAGTAAAAGAGTTTTCAATCAAATGCTCTTTTCGTTCTGTTTTATTTTTAGCGTTTTGAAATGAGCATATTTTGTCGGAACCAATTCATGAGTAACTATAAATCTAAAATGTCTGTTCTTTCAGATGCTCGACGGTGAAGTCACTTTTTTATTATCAAACACAAAGAAATATATAAGGTCATAAAACTCATTTTTAAAAAAAAAAAATTGTGGAAAAACTTTATACCCTCGAACTGGGTACGTTGTCGTCTCGGAGGAGCCCGACTAGTCTAGTTTGTTGGCTTTATCTATTTATCTATTTAGCTCAAATCAGTGTTGCGCCAATCTACCCTAAATACCCTATGAAAATAGGTCCACATAAGTTGTACCAAAACTTTTTTCAGAAACTGGGTTTGTCTTTCTGTTCGGCTCCTCGCTTCTCCCCCCTCCCCCGCATCCCACTTTCTAATAAGTGTTCTTTATTAAGTTTCCCACCCGCAAATAAAAAATGCAGAGCAAAGTCGCACGTAGTCACTAAGGGCAGTACAAAGTTTCTGAAAGGGCAGCTGCAAAGTCGGCCCCCAAACAGCTTGCATGAAAAAACTGCCCACATCGGTCACATCCGAGCCAGTCATCATCTTCGGTCGATCCCGGCTTCGAAAAAAATCGTTACGCATTCTAATTTCTCGAATAGAGTGCTGCAAGAAACGTTCAATTCATAAAGTTGGAAAATTCTTAAAGTGGTTTTCTTTAGACAAAAGAAAAAAGCACCTCATAATCAGTTATTAATTTGTTCCAAAGCTGACAATTAATCTGCTTTCAAAAAAATATCAAAAATATAAATTTTTGAGAATACGGTTCTATTCCTTTTAGTATGTTTTCAATCTATGTTAATGTTTCCTTAACCGGGAATTTTGAAATGTAATCACCAAAAGAAAGGTTAAATACTTGCGAGTGTCTTCGTTTTTATAGCGCTTGTGACCTTTTGCCCTCGTGTGACTTTCTCAGTTTTTGTTGTCACATAAGAAGTGGAATTTATAGCTAAAAACCTTTCTGTTATCCTGTGTAGGCACTCCACTGATCCCTCATAAAACCCGAAAAAATAACCATTCTCTGTTCGAAAATCTTTAAAGTTTTCCTTTCCAAAAGAAAGTCTTTTGAAACTATATCGCTCAAAATTTCCACATTCATATCCATATTGAGAAACATGACAATTGCTATTTTTATCTTGCTCCCGAATAAATTAGTTTATTTATTGCTTCCGCTGACCGTTTTGTAAAACATCGTGGACTCTCCCTCCCTCGACGCCCGTGGAAAAGCGTCACCCTTGTTGTTGTGACTTGCCCGTTGGAGATGGACTGGTAACGACTAGAGCTCAATCCCTTTGCAGCCGCAATTAAAATGGCGGCGAATCGGTGCATAGACATGTTTTCGAAAAGTTTTTATCGCAGCAATGCAAATAACAACGTGTTCTTGTTTGTAAGAAATATAAGATGGAACACTTTAACACGTAATTTTAGTTTTTCATATCAGAAATATCGTGATTCCAAAACTGTGGAGGAAAACTTTGAGCAAATATTTCGAGAATCGCAGTTCGTGAAGCTCGGAAGACCTCGAGGCAAAACTGTCACAGGAAAAGTTATTCATATATCAGGAACAGAAAACGATGATCTCTATGTGGATTTCGGTTGGAAGTTCTACGCAGTTGTGAAGCGCCCATCAAGCAAGAAAGGATTGCCATATATGTATGTCATTTGAGTTAAAGGAATATACTTTCACAGCTGTATTGTTTTAATATTATTTTATTTTTAAAATAAATGTAAGCATTTGGTTTTTAAGGTTGTTTACGTTTTCATCAAAAACTCTTTTGGCCTTCCCTGCGAACGTTTCTGTTAACAGTCGTCCGACAGATCCAAATTTTTGAGTTTTGCAAACACAAACGAAAATAAATTAAAACAAGAGAAAACTAATGTTCATGCTTATTGCTAATGAAATATCCAACTCTTTTCAACCACTTATAAAATGATTCACTCTTCATGTAATTATATTGCTATATCTGCATGTGAAAGTCGAAAATATGTCCAAACCAATAGATGTTTTTGCTTTACAACTAAATTTGGTTTCCATGACCATAACCCATTGAAACCCATCAGTACATAAATCTTTTGGCCCTATTATATGCCGTTATTTTAAATATAAAGAAAAGAATTCAAGTTTATGTCACATGAACTGACTCCATTATCAAGTGAAGAGCCCCTTGTCAAATTGATTGCTGACTGTAAATTATAAAGCATTGTGGTATTTCAACTGTAATCATGGAAATGAAATTTCAGTTTTATAGTTTTTTCACTATCAAATGTTAAGGAGTGTTACTGTGATCTCCGTGGGTATTAGAGGTTCGAGAGCATGAGCCAATTTTATTCAGCAGAACAGTTCTTAGATAATAATAATAATAGACAGGTTAGACAAACAAGATTTTTTTCAGACCTCCCGAGCAGATCATTTTGCTGTTTGAATAGATGTGTGAATATTTTCAAGATGCAGTCTTCAGAGAAATTCCTTGTGATTCAAATGGACATTGAGAACTTAACATGGCTTAAAAAATTATTATCTTGCTTCATAAGTGATACTTTGGTTTTATTTCATAGGACAAAAATGTCATAATCAAACTTGCATAAGAAAATTTGTAAATGAACTGACTTTCCTTTCCTTATTGTGACAGAGATTATCAAGTTGGCAGTGAGATAAAACTTCGTCTTCAAGATTTAGAAGCAACTGGACATTTTCTTGGACAAAGCAAAAGAATTACAATGTGTGAAGCTGATGCCAAACTTGCAAAAAACTGATACAAGACAATGGCAGGAACAAGACAGAAATAATTCATTATAATTGCTTTGCCCCTGAAGCCCTAAACATGGCAAACCACAATTTAGGAAATTCTCCCAACTCTTTGCCGTACTTTTCATGTAAGCAAGTTTGGAGAATTTTGCTTCAATTTGTTTCTATTTTGAACAGTATACTTCATTTCATTTGATGAACTCCTTATTTCCCATTACTAAAAATTATACATTTTGCAAACTGTTATGTAAGGCCAAACAAAAAAAAAATACTTGGTTAGCGTCACCGCCCGCCTGTCGATTTTTTCCGCCTCTAATTTATTTTTATTTTTTTTTATATAAATTTCTTTGTTTTACGGTTCAAAATAGTTTAATATTTTAAGACAGACGTTCTATATCAGATCTACACGCTAAAAACTGATCGATATGAGGGCGTGGGACTGGGTTCAAGGCTCTTATATCAAAATGGCCGCCTTCACAACATCCAGATAAGAAATATGATACAGTATGGTCGAAATATTTCAGTGATTCTTTTGGCATGCTGCTTACATTTTGCTGTATAGCAAAGAAGGGGCGCGTTACTCTCCTCAAAGACTGGTATAGTGCAAAGGTAGAGAACAACATCAGTTTACTCGAAACTTTTAATGCATTTGCTGCTGGTGAGCTGGATGAACTTCATCAACCTTTAGATGAAGATGAGTTCGGAGGGGGAAAGGTGTTAACCATCGCTGTTGGGAAGTCAAAGGATGATCTAACTACCATTTCAAAATTGGCAACTGTCCTGGACATTTCGCCTAACAACTATGTTCGATTTGTGTTGTCAGATCTTTCAAAAAACAGCAACATGGTCGATAGTACTCAAGTACAACACACTAAACCCAGTGTCACAAGTTTTCTTATGAATGCCAGGTCAGAGTTGATTGTCCCTCCATGAATAAATAGCAAGAAGTATCCTGGACTTGTCAAATTGTAAAACACAATCAATCCGCAGTGTGAAGACTGTAATGGAAGGAACGTGCAGAAGAGGGGCAAGCGGTTTGTGAAATGAAAAATGCAAGCCAACATTCAAAACTTGCCACATGCCTAGATCTTTACGGCATATATATATAGTTCAATAGTTGATGCCAAGATGTATACAGTATATACATATATACATATAATTCAATAGTTGATTATGTTCATTTGCAAGAAAAATGATTTTGTTCGATTTGTACATTAGTTTATATTGAAACATGGGGAAATGAGATATAGAGACAAGTAAAAAAACGCCCTTCCGCCAATGAAAATTTGTGGGAATGTGACACTAGCCAAGTATTTTTTTTATTTGGCCTAAATAAAAGTAAATAATGGTAAATTGACTAGGGATAAAATATAAACCACTTGTTCTATTCTCACATACTACATTTACAGCAGTTCTCTTAAATTATGCATTTAGAAGTAGTCTCTCTATGCAGATTTACACAGATTACAAAATTGATAAAAATGTTTTACTTATGATTATTACTCCATTGGAATTTCCATGTGCTGGTATCACAGGCTTCCCAAACGTAAAATTTGACTTTTATGAATACATAAGTAAGAGCCGAACATATTTATAAGAGATTGTATGGAAAATTGGTTGATTCTATAAAAACATGTAAATTACTACCTAGTTTGAAATAAACTTCACCTACCTCTAAGGTGTTGTCTTCTTGTGTTTTGTGGCGGTTTTTGCACCATTTTGTGGTCGCCAGGTGGATATATTTGAAAAAGTGTTGCTTCCGCCAAAAAAGAATTAAAAGCAGCACACTTCATTGCCTCCTGGCCAGATGTCACTCCAAAAATCACTCAATCCTCGCAAAGAAAAGTTCTGAATCGCCAAAATAACAGTGGCTTCATAAAGCCCAATAAATTTCACTCCACATACATGTGCTTTGGCGGTCGAAAGACTAAACAAGACCGAGAAATTTTGAGTAAAGTTCGGTAGTTCGGCTTTACTACTAGGCTTGTGATGTCCTTCACTCTGATTGGCCCATTTGAATCTGGCCACGCACTAACAGCATGACCGCGGCGCTCATGTCATCACAAGCCTAGTAGGAAAGCTGAACTACCGAACTTTACTCGAAATTTCTCAGAAAGTTCCATATGGAATGATTTGAGGAATCAAATCATATATAATGTAGCAATATATCATAATAACTGCCAAAAATATATGGAAAAATGTGTGTAATTGTTGATCTGCAACGCAAGCTAAACCAAAATGGCTGATATTTTATTCTTCCTGTACTGCAAAACAGAAAAGAAAATCTCTTGCCACATTTACTATTTTAAAATTTTCTCATGAGAAACAGGAATTGTTATTACTTAGTATCATGCCTTTCCCTAAGAAGGTAAGAACTACAGACCAGTTACTATATACAGATAACTGTCAATAAAGTATTTAAAGTGCTACTATGATCAAATTTTTAAAAACTTTCCTTTTATGAAAATTTGTTTAAAAGCACTTAGCAGTGAATCAATTTGCTGTTTATGTTTGTTATGCTCAGGTTTTAGCCAATCACAATCAAATTTGGGAAGCTTATTAAGTTGCAAAGAAAACTATGCCAATTGATTGCTATGGCAACAGACTGTCTCACTCAAAATTTTGATTTGTTTTCTATTGTTACTTTCGATGTAAAAGCTTAACATGGCTGTCTGTCAGTTTTTATCAAAGTAAAAGGCTGAAGTGATTAGAAGAACCACCACTGCAGTGAAAATCTCGGCAGGAACTGAGATTTAATCTCCATCGTATGTGCGTGATTTATTAGATACCTGTTGTGGGTAAAACTCAAAAGAATCAAAAGACGTCTTACCCGTAGCTCTAAATCTAAACGCTTAACGTACAAAGGGACTAAGCCCATCTCTGCAGATGTGAGCAGTGCAGGTGCTAAAAAATCCTAAAAAAAATGCGTGCAGTATGATAAAACACTATCTATCTCGCCCCTCAAAAAGAAAATATCCTCCGACACGCTAATGAATTACTAAATTGGGTAAAAAAGTTGTCAGGCTATAGATAGAAATGGGTAAGTTAAAATGAATAGATACAAAATTAAATACTGTCGACGTAACGAGAAGGCAAGCTCAAGACTCGTACGCAAACTGAGCTGCTTCACACACAGGAGGCCCAAGCTCTCAGTGAGAGGTTTATAATATAAAGCTTTGTATGGGAGTTTAGACTCCGCTTTGAAACTCCGTAAATAGTAAAGTCAATAAACTCTTACCTTCATATAGTGTTGTTTGTGTTATTTTTGTTCTCTGGTCGCGATTTCAGGCCATTTCGTTGGTTTTTAGCTGAGCTCTCCCCCCACTACTAAGAAGAAGGGAAGGAAGGAAACCTTCGCGAGACCAACGGACTGAGTCTCGCTCGAAAATGAATTATTTCTCACACTAAACCACGTCCCCTTGCTTCGATACTCCGCATCACGAGAGCCAGACAGTTGTCCTTCAAGTCTATCGAAAAATATTCCATAAAAGTTCGGCCTTCGAGGAATCAATCCAGCGAGAATTTCAAATGACCAGCCATTTTGAAGCCCTTGGAATCCGCGGCAAGAACTTCTTGTGCAGCTCGGAGACCGTTACGACACGGTCGGCCTGGACACGAGTCAAATTTTCAAATGTTCAAATGGCTGGTCAAATCTTATGTTAAATTTTCCATAGTTAGTTCTTGCAAAAGGCAAGGAGTTGCTAGATTTGTTAGACGCTAGTCGAGTGTTGTGATTGTGATGACTGTTAATAAGATGAAAGAAGGAATTAAAGGTACAAGGAAGGTTGCCGTGGTGGAAGTCATGCATAAAAATTGCAGTTTGGAACCTTACAATGTCATTAAATTTCATAATATTCAGACGGATAACTAATGGATTTGAGTGATCCCTTAAGTCTGAAGATAGAATTGTATGTGGAGTCACGTCGGAACAAATAAAAGAACGACTACTAAGAGAGGAAAAATTGACCCTTGAGAAAACCATGAGGATTTGTAGAGCGGCTGAGAAGTCTAAGAAACAAGAAAAACTAATGCATGATGATAAGGCAACAAGCATCCATGGACTTAAACAGGAATACAAATTGCAGAAAAAAGGAAAAGCCATGCCGAAACCCCCAAGCAAACAACAGTGTGGGAACTGTGGTAAATCACATTCAAAACGAAAGTGTGTGGCATATGGTAAGGAATGCCGGAAATGCGGTAAGCTCAACCATTTTGCTAAATTTTGTAGATCAGGCAAAAGTGCTCCAAAACATGTCAATGTAGTCAGCCGTCAAGTAACCGATGATGAACGGGAAAACCAATCCTAATGTGAACCCGTTTTCATTGGAGCAGTCAACCAAATACCCTCATAGGTTAGTGGTGATAAACTTTGCGAAACTATCACCATTAAGGGCGTACCCGTTAAATTCAAGTTAGACACGGGTGCACAAGCCAATATGCTGCCACTCTCTACTTTCAAGTCTATCCCTGGGATCCACATTAAACCGAACAAGGCAAATGTAAGCCAACTAAACTGACCGAACCAATGAACTAACAGGACAGACTTGCCAACCAGACAAACCGACCCAACCAACAAGACAGTTATCCAAACCAACCGGACCAATTGAACCAACAGGACTGACTCGACCAAGCGGACCAACAGGACTGACTGGACCAACCGGACCAACCAGACCAACGGGACCAACTGAACCAATCGAACGAACCAAGCACACCAGGCCAAAGGAACCAACCGGACCAATTGAACCAACAGGACTGACTGGACCAACCGGACCAACAGGACTGACTGGACCAACCGGACCAACCAGACCAACTGAACCAATCGAACGAACCAAGCAAACCAGGCCAAAGGAACCAACCGGACCAACTGAAGCAACAGGACTGACTGGACCAACCGGACCAACGAGACTGACTGGACCAAACGGACCAACCAGACCAACTGAACCAATCGAACGAACCAAGCAAACCCGGCCAAAGGAACCAACCGGACCAACTGAACCAACAGGACTGACTGGATCAATCGGACCAACTGAACCAACCAGACCAACCGAAACAACCCCACCAATTGAGCCAACCAAGCCAACCGGACCAACATAACCAACCAGACCGACTGGGCCAATGTAACCAACCGGACAGATTTCGCAACCAAAGAAATAAACTGACCAAACCAACCTTCAACCTGGCCAACAGGACCGACCACACCTAACGTACCAACCAGACTGTCATCAGTTCCAATCGGACAAACATCCAAACCAACTCGACCAATCAGACTTGGTCATTACGGCCGTATAGTGTCTAAGGCACTATGTATGGTGCTACATAATGTAAACTGCAAACAAACATATGCAACACCTTACTAACAAGAAAAGACTAGTATGTAGTTATGTTGTACATTTACAGGGAAAGACCCAGAACTCTCACGCTGGGTAGTCTGGTTATATAAGAGCTTTTTTGCAAGCCATCCCCGCCAGTTGGGGATTTCATTAACTTAACCCTGCGTCATAAAATTCGAATAATATATTTTTTAATAAGTAAAGCTTTATTGTGTTTGTTAACTGCAGTCCAGATTTACCAATAAAACAAACAAGTCCATCCCAAAAGTTAAGAAACAGAAGCATGGAATAAAAACCTGGGTTAGCACAAATTGAGAACCGGGTCCTGTATATACATACATACATATATTACTTTCCTGTATGTATGATTTACAACCAAACAATGTTAATCCCTTTCTATTTTTCTGCAGAAACTTTGAGGAAATAATTGAAGCCGAAAGAGAAGGTGAAGAAGAAATAAATAGACTAAATATAGCAAGAAAGGAAGCGAGTTTTAAAACTAACTTTTTCTAACACAAATTTCCTTTCTCTTCTCCTGTAGCAAGAAAGGAAGCAAGTTTTAAAACTAACTTTTCCCAACTCAAATATCCTTTCTCTTCTCCTAAAGTGGAGGTGGTGTGACTCACTAGTCAAGAAGTAGGACTTGAATGCAGTTGGCATGGCTCAATTCCTCACAGCTCTGACCATTGGCTGGATTTGTCTTTGGGTAAACCCCAAAGTCAAATCCGCCACACTTTGTAAAATGCCAACTAGTCTTCCTCCGGTCAGTTCGGGTTCTTAAACGTTGTGTTTGTGTATTCAAGCAATTAAATACAAACCACTGGCTTGCGAGAATGTATGGGTAACCGCTTAATTCGCACTGACTTTTTTTTATAAGAACAACTTTATAAGAACCACAAGGCTCAAATTTGCCAAAATTTAAGAACAATTTAAGAACAAGCTCCGGCTGAGGATTGATAACTAAGAAAGTTTTTGTGGTAGGAAATGAACTGAAACTTAGCGATACAGTATAAAACATAAAAAGATTCACTGTAAAGACTGCTCAACAAACAATGAAGGTAGTTCGCCTCTAAAATTCAGCCGTACAATACATGTGTGGCGCAAGGCGATTCATTTTCCAATACCTTGTGTTATTTTTTTTTGTCAATAAAAACTGCTCACAGAAATAAGAACAATTTAAGAACAAATGGAGGCTGAAGTTGCCAAAAAATTAAGAACAACGACCCTCAGCAAAATTTACCGGTTCTTATGAAAAAAGAGCATGTAGCTTATTTTTGAAGCGAAAATAAACTAATAGATCTCTTTCATAACTGGCAGTTATTTCAGTATTCAAATTAGCCTTATTTGCTTCGTTGGTGAGATGAAAATTAGACTTGCTAATCGCCCTCCTTGCAGTCAAATCCTGAATTTCGAGGACGCGGCTCAAGGAGGCCAAACCACAAGCATTTTAAAGGCGCACTCATCACACACAGACAAGGATTACAGACGCATACTCTCAGTGGGTCCCAAATATACCTCCCCTATTAATTTTTTTTCCGACCCTCCCCACCCCGGATCTTATTAGGACATCCCCATTTATCAAATGTTTTGGTGAACTTTTTTGTGTGTGTTGTGAACAATTAGTTTGGATTTTTTAGTTTTTTCAACCCCCCACCGTTTATTAAGACCCTCCGCTTATTAGGTTTTCATATATTTTCCAAACTCTCCCCCCCCCCCGTTTATTCCAATTCCCCGTTAATTTTTCACCGAAGAGTACACAATTACAGCCGCTTTAGGGCTCATACATGACCTCGGAGCAAAAAAAAAACCCTGTAGCCAAATGGAATAAGGTCGGGGTCGATTTTGCTTAGGCAGGAAAACCGGAGTATCCGGGGAAAAACCTCCCCCCCCCCTAAAAAAAAGGAAGAAAAAGAACAAGATTTGAAAAAAAGAATGCGTTACTCCCTTTTAGACAAGTGAGAGTAACTTGAATGAAGACAAAAGACTATCAAAATTGCCCCCACTTATGAAAGACGTCTATGGGAGCCTAACTAACCTGATATTTTGGCGTCATAAAACAACAAACAACTCCTGCATTTTCAACACCTGCCGCCATGCTGTAGAACGAGAGAATCAGACAAACATCATCTCTGTGTTTGTTAATAAACCAGAAGTCTTCATAATTACAAATCAGTCTGACTTCATTTCACGATTAACAAAAGTCTGAAAGTATCTAACTCTTTTATCAATAATTATACATTTGAAACTACATGCTGAAAATCTCTCACTCATTTGCTGCGCTTACTCGTTTGAAATTTATTGAAACTGACTAAGGAATAACTGACTGATATCAGCAAACGGTTAGTTTCAGTTTTAGTTTATTTACTCGGTTAAGCTAGATTGCTACAAATCTTAATAAATAAATAAATGATTAAAAATTAGAATAATAATAATAATAATAATAATAATAATAATAATAATAATAATAATAACAACAACTAATTCATTTTAATTTAGACATTGTCACTTCTATGTTCTCTACCGCCATTATACAAATTCTATGCTAAGTTTCAAACAACTTTTCATGCTTCAGATGTGTACGTTCTGTCGGGTGCAAGAATTAATTCCCTCTTTTCCTTTAATGTGCAATCTCAACAAAAAAAGTCTTTTTCTTTTGCCAACACGCGCGTTCTCGACACCAATTAATTTCTCTCCCATTATTGTTAACATCACAGTATACTCATCTTTGGTATTATATCTGACCTTTCATTGATATCACCCCCCACTCCACCATGAATATCCATCCAGGTGTTAATCCCAGCAGCTCTGAGGCTGTTGTAAACTTTCTTCACCAGCTCCTGAGTATCCCATTGGTACGACAACATCACATGTTTCCCCATCTCCAGGCTGACGCTGTATGATATTTAAGTAAGCGCCACTCAGTTCGGAGTTAATAAATAAGGCAGATACGAAAGTTAACCGAGCGCGAGGTGTGTATGGAAAAATATCAGACCGAGGTCTTGACAGTACGGACCGAGCGCGGCGAGACTCGTACAAAAAAGGCCGAGGTCTGATATTTTTACATGGAGGCTGAGAGTGAGGTTAATAATTCGTTTATTATAGGACTTTTTTACTTTTGGTAATTTATCCCATCACTGCGTCTACGGAAATCATCGGAACTATCCGACAGTTTTCGTAAATCATCAGAAAGTTTTGAAAATGTTTAAGAACTTCTTCTTATGCATTTTTGGATTTTTGAAAATTTTCCAAAAAATTTGAGCAGGAAAATTGGTTGCGACCAAAGTCCATAGTTTTGATCTCTTCCCTCCCCAAGTCCTTCCCGCATAATCTTTTACCGCAAGTTGTCTAATAATTCCTCTCTCTAGTAATCCCCTTCCTCCCCCTCTAGATCTTAAGTCCCACATTACCTTCTCAGCGAGTTTTAGATAATCCACCCCCTCTTTTTTTTAGCTTTAAAAAACCACCAAGCTCCCCAACTGACCTATCTCAGGA
>JAOCPT020979053.1:0-14780 GCA_026546935.2 Palythoa grandiflora | reverse complement strand
CTAGCTTACCCCGGCCAAAGTATATTGCAAGTTGCTGAGAAAATTGCGAAGTGTAACAGGGTCTTTATTTTTTCAGCCACTTGTTCTGCAATGGCGTTGCGAGAGAAGTTGCTGGGAAAATTGCATAGTGTAACAGCGCTTAAGGAGAAAATGCAAGCGTGGTTAAATTTCCACTTCATTAACCCCTTTGACCCCAAACTCGATAAATGACGAATTGGTAAATTCTCCCAACGGTGCCCTATACTGCTTGGGAGAATTTTGCTTTTTTTCTTCTGCAGATTATTCCGCTTGATCAATTACTTATTTCTCCTTACCAGTTGTATTGTTTTGTTTGAGTTATGTAAGGAGAAGTGAGATTTTGATAGATTGCTTAGGGATGAGAGGTTAGGGCAATGGTTTTTGTAATTCGTAACTTTTTGTTGTAAATAATTTCATTGAGCCTGTCGACAAAAAAGCGAATAAGAAACTAACCAGTTTCTTTTGACTGTCAGAGTCGGCTGTCGTGGTGAGAACTGATTTTCGAGTTGAAAAGTTTAAGGGTTGTTATTCCTTAGAAATTCACCCACAAAATTAAAAATGATTAATTTGAATCGTTTTCAATATGAACAGATCGGATACGATGTGACCGACAGCCAGTTCAAGTTCCTCAGATTACTCAGTATTAAGGCCTACCAAAATGTCACCTTTAACTGCCACAACGGCAATGACTGTAAAAAGATCAGCAATGCCGGAATACAGAGTTATAGCGGGAAATACTTGGAATCCGGGACCGAGAGGGAACTGACCGTCGACATGGTAAGCGTCGTGAACGAGCAATCGATATTTTCTTGTTGCGAACAAAGCATAACATGAACTGGAGTAAAAAAAGAAATACTTTCTTCATATGGACAAGAGCTGATGTACAGAATACTTTCTTTTGTGGTTGTAGAATTATGAATATGTTGTCAGTTGTTACGGTTAGTTCGTTGTGGATCTGGCTTTACTTAAGTTTATTTTTTTACTCAGTGTATTAAGCTCATACAGTTAAGGATTGCCACGGTCCTTGAAAATCCGGGAAAAAAATTCCAGGCCCCGGAAAGTCCTTGAATTTGGGTCATGGTTCTTGAACATCCTGGAATGGGGTAAAAAAATTTTACTTCCAAAAAATAATAGAAATAAGCTGTTTGTTAAAATATTTTTGATGTGACAATGTTCTAAAACAAATAACTGTGACTCTGGGAGACTTGACTTTTGTACAGAAACGAATCATCGTAGGCTTGTTAACATAGTAAATGTATTCTTGAACTGGGTTTTGGAAAAAATGTGCGAAGCATTCAAGTTTTATTTGATCGAGAAGGTAATGGATTTTCTAGGAAATATCCTGGAAAGTCCTTGAATTTCACATCTAGTAAATAGTGGCAACCCTGACAGTTGTATTTAGAAATGTATTACGGGTGTTGGAACCTGAATCTTCACCGCAAATGTAACTATGTGTTGTATTTTGGGCGAGTTTACACGTAACAGTTTGTCTGTGCAACGCATCATGAAAACGAGTTAAAACCTGTAAACAGACGCCCGATCACCTCCCGATTCAAATCGTCCGCCCGAAATTCTGTTTTGGACCTATAGATTTTCTGCAATACCAAACTTCCTGTTCCCAATTTTTCAATTTTATGATAAAAGTCTCTTTTGTATATTTTTTTTACGCAAAGTCTTGTTGATACTGTTTTTCAACAACTAGAAAATAAATATGCATTATTGAACAAACGTGGGGTCAAGATGACTGGATATTGGCCAAGTTCTTTTTTTGCGTTATTATGGACCGAGACAAAGTCGAGGTCCATGAAAATGCAAAAAAAGAACGAGGCCAATATCCAGCCATCTTGACCGAACAAGCTTGTTCAATAGAGGATTTATTATATGGCCAGAGAATTTCATTTTACTACTGTTTTCCGTAAGACAAAAACGCTTCCATGTCTTTATATCACTTTGCGTTTTAAATTCGTCTATGTCTTTGTTTAACTGACCTCTTCCCCTTTTTGCGACTTCATTGCTCAAAACTCAATGTGCAATTCCGTTCCACGCAGTTTTCATCTTGCACACTCAGCGAGCCTATCATATAATAATTCTACTATTTAGTTGAACCTGACCAGGTAGCTTAAAGAATTTTTGTGCATAAAGTCAGATATACTCTCTTCATGGCCACAAACTCTAGCTACTATATATTTTTTAGTCAAACACAAGGCATCTGTTATGTCCATAGCTCAGTAATTACCGACTGAGGTCAAAGGAAAGATAGCACCTTCTCAGTTGTCTAGTTAGTCTTAAGTAAAGGTCTGGCACGGTCGACCCTTGGGACTGGCAGCTTTACAACTGTGCTAACCAGGCAGCCATTTTATAAATTTTCAGCTTACCAACTCTCGTACTTGACCTCATTTTTCTAAATGGCGTGTTTTTAGCAACACAGCTGTACACGTCAGACTGATTCGGGGTGAAGTGTCTCAAGATCAGTTCGGATTTTACCAAACCTAAACCTGTTAGAGTCTTTACTTCCGCGTGTGGTACTTGGTGACTATTCATTTCCCAGTGTATTGTGGGAATAGGAAATCCATCGGCAGTACAGGTCAATCTTACTACGTCATTCAACCGTTTGACAAGAACTGAAGATGGAGGTTTATCAACAATCTTTGCTGGCACTGTGAAAAAATCAAGAATTAGTACTTTTAATTAGTATTTTTAACTTCAGTAATTGATTTAGCATGTTAATTTGTCATAAGTATGAAGTGATCTGTATTAGTATTGTATGATAGTCATTTTACATTTGCAGCTCTTTGAAGGATCTGAGAATACACTGACGACAGAACTGTGCAGTTTGTATTCACAACAAATGGTTTCAAATCATTTTAAATCGATTTACACAGCCTCATGGCAGAGACCATGAGATCTGCTGTGTCTTAAAAATGTTGCTTTAATTGTTAATCCTACTTTCTGTTATCTGTTGTGTTGTTTCTATGCCTTACAATCAAGTTCCATTCAGTATTCGAGTCTAAAGTATAAATGTAGCTCTTAAAAGATGTTGCTGAGACGATTAAAATCACACTGAGGTCATATTATTGTTTTCACGTACCTACTTTATTAACCTGCAGAAACGTCATGTCCAGTATTGTCCCCAAACTGTTTGACCCTCGGCACATGTACGATCCACTGTCCGCCTTATTTATTCTTCTTATCATTAACATGTTTCTTCTTACAGAGAAGCGTGGGCCAAAGACGGGCAACTGGCTTGAGCGCCGCCATGTTACTTTAGGTTGGGGATATCCAACAATATCACACACTAGTTTTGTCTCCAAACCAAGATATCCAACACTTGTAGAGGATAGTGCTTTACGGAATCTAGGAGGAGCTGTAAAGGAAAGTTATCTTGGCTTCAGTTATTTTCCATCTGCTTTGGAGTTAGCCCAGTTGAGAGGAGTCGGGAATGAGATACTAATTATAAGAGGTAAAAAAGGTGTTTAACCCTAATCAGACTGAACTTGGATACCGCTGGTAAAAATTGAAATACTATAACATTATAAAACAGATTATAAAGGCCTATTAATTTGGAAAAATTATTACTTTCTGCACTATGACTTACGTACTCTCGAGCTAAATAAACAAATGCATTGTTTGAAGAGTCAAAACGTAACAGTCTGGCCGGAAGTTACATTTCTATCATTTCTCTGTTCTTGTGGTTTACTTTTAACTTTTAATCTTCCAATAAATACAACGGTTCGCCCATACAATATCAAATTTTCTTTATCACGCCGGAGCAGCGGAGTCCTTTCTGGACTCCTTCACTGTGGCGGTGGAGATGTAAACACGAACTCTAAAAGATTTTTCAACACTTTTAACTGATACCTTTTTATTAGAAGGATTGACACTACAACACGTTATCACTTAACATCAATGGTATCATATTTTAAAAACAACAGTTGTTTATGAAATCGATTCAGTCATTTTGGTGACGTAAAAAGTTAACACAGCAACAGGAAAGCCCTGCAAAAACACACCATATTTTGGCTTTAGCTGCTCATATCCGCCGGAAAAACGAATTCGGTGACCCCAAGTTCTTGTTTCTGAAATATAATCCGCATGCCAATATAAAACCTTCTGCAAAGTTTAAAAAAAATCTACAGAGCGTTTTCAAAGCCACCTTAAATAATTGCAATTTAAGGTAGCTCTGAATTCGTTCCGTACAATCTTCCTAAATTTAGCCTTCTGATCACTTTTGTATAATAATAATAAAAAAAAAAAAAAAAAATTGGCGTCGCTGAGTTCGTTATTCAGTTATGAGCAACTAAAGCCAAAATATATTTTTGTTTTCGCAAGGCTTTCTTGTTACCAAAGTAATTTTGCTACATCAGAAAATGACTACATCTTGTTCAGCAATAGCTGATGTTTCACGTAGTACCATAAAACCGTACGTTGTTACTTGATCAAGTGTTGTAGTTTCAATCCTTCTAATAAAAAGGTGTTTTGATAGTGTTGAAACTGGTTTGAGCTACCTTAAGCTAAGTGAGGTAGATAGGTAGGTACGGTAGGAAGGTAGGTAATTTATTTAAAATACATTGCAGCATAAGCTGCATTGCGTATTTCCATTAAATCTTATAAGTGTTACTATATCACTTAAAATACATAATAAAAATCTTAAGAGTTAATTACAATTCTGCTTGAGGATATAAAGAAACTGTTCTTGAATCTGTAAAACTTCATTCCAATTTGGCATTTGTACAGGTTGAGAGGAATATATCAAAGCAAACAAGATGTTGACTTACAAGTAAAATAAATGGATAAATCAACAAAATTAATACCTCTCACAAAGATCTCAGCGGAGTCCTGTGAGGTCCCCATCATATTAGTGGCGGTACAGATGTATCTCCCTCTGTCCTCAAATGTTACATTATTGAAAACCATCTCCACAGTAGTTATATTCAGTTGGATGCTCTTTCCGTTTGTAGAGTTTCCCTCTTTAATCCACGATACTTGTGGTTTGGGATTTCCAGTGGCACCACAGTACAGTCTTACTGTTTGGTGTTCATTGGCAGTAAGAGACTGAGGAGAGATAATGACACGAGGTGGAGAGATAGATTCACCAGGTGTTCCCCTTGCACCTGGAACCCCAGGTGATCCAGGGGGTCCTACTGGCCCCTTTAGTCCGGGTAAACCTCGTATTCCTGCAACACCAGGTTTTCCCATTTTCCCAGGGGGACCTCTTGTTCCAGGCGGCCCAGTTTTTCCATGACGACCTTTGCGTCCTTTTTTTCCACGAGGCCCAGGTGACCCAGGCCTTCCCGGTGTGCCAGGTGACCCAGGCCTTCCTGGTGGACCCTGTAGTATAAAATGATGTGTACCTGGTACCAACTTATGAAGAGTGCGAGACTCCAGCAATCTCTTCACTGTTTTTTCCATCTCACTCATACGATTCATCAGATCAGTGTTGTTCTGTACCGTGGGTAGTGATCGTTTGTTTCGACTTTCAAGTTCTAAACAATAAATCAATTAACAAAAATTATAAAATTTGGAATTACTAATCAGTGGTTTTCTGTTTTTTAACAAAAATGATATTAAAAAACATAGACTCTTAACTACAAACCGGTTAGTCATCATATATCATAATAACAAAAAGAACTGTACCCACGTTTGCCGGCCGGGGGATAATTCCACTGAATAAAAGGAATCACCTGGATTCGCTCAAAGATTATTAACTGATCTCAATACTGCATGTTTTTTTTTTTAAACGTTTTTGAAATGGCAATATAGGACAGGGTAGTCAGTTTAATAAGCAAGATATAATTTTTAAAATCACCAATATTGCATTAATTAATGCATGCTCTATCGATCACAAACAGTCAGTTTTTGCTTGCCTCGACACCCTCTGATCACTATATTATTTTAAGTTAGGCTTGAGCGCTTTGGATCCAGATCAATGCATACCAATGAATAGTACAGAAGAGCCATCCCGCGGAAACCTAATAAAACTGTTATTGTTATCATTATTATTATTATTACTATTATTATTATTATTATTATTATCAATGTTCATTTTGTCAATGGAACTGATTAGTAATTATCTGATTAGGAATCTTTTACTATCAAATGCAAATTACTTTCCTAGGGTAGTATGTTATGGCTTTTGTTATTTATAATTTTGAAATGTTTTACATTAACGGCATGGTACACTCTTATGATCTGCTTAAAGTTATATTTTTTTCTGAAGACAAAAATGAACTTCTCTATACAGTAGCAATTTAATTACCAAACTTTAAAACTGAAGTTAAACAGGCATCAAACTGGCCAACAATTAAAAAAAGAAATATAAATAAATATCATTTTCAAATCCAGCAAAATGAATTAACTATGAGATTAACAATGATGATGTTGATTGAGACCGAGTATGATGTCTTTTTAGTTAAAGTATATGCCGGAAAACCTTTACTTGAAAACAACAGATAAACGTACACTATTTCTAGAACAGTCAGCAGTTCTATTGGGATAACTCAAAACCTAATTGTAAATCCCGTCGATGCCAATTCTTCAGTCATTTTTAAAGTTTTATTTTCACGTCAGCATCTATTTTATGGGGATTTACATATAAAATCAACTTAACAAGACCAATTATTCTACAGAAACGAGTCCTCAATATTGAATACTAGTCACATTTGATATCGAGGCAAGTGAGATTGGAGATCTATATAAAAAACATATTTAACAAATTTGATTACAAGAGACAGACGCGAGTTACCTCAGTTAGTTCTAAAACCTTTTTTGATATTATAAAAATATCGTGCACATACGAAAAGAACTTGTTTTACAAGGTTGGTGTAACACTCTCAAGATTATTACTGAAGCTTGTACAGCTTTTCAAAATAATAATTTACTATAGATACAAAATAAGCATAACCTTTAATCTGGACAAATAACACGTTCAAAAATATGAAGTTTTGAGTTACCTGATTACAGTGGTCACGAATGCCGAATGATTTCAAGGCAATTTATAGCAATGTGAGAAAGCCCAAAACTTCATTTCAAGTTGATTTGCTGCTGACAATTATCATTGAAAAGCTTTTAAAGTAAACTAAATAAAACATCAATTTGTCTGTTGTGATACTGTGTTAGTTTCTTCGTTGTATCAAATAGCACAAAAACACTTCAATTAGGCGAGCATTTGCAAGGTAAAAAATATTCAAGTGAATCTGGCTGAAAATAAACAATCTTGCCTTTGAGGTTTTCAAAACTTTTGAAAATCGTGAATAATCATTGCGTTCTTTCAGCGGGCCTTAACCCGCCAAATTCTCCATTTTAGTCTATAAAAAGTGCCACAATGCCTGAAAATGCGATAAATTGCTGCGTCAGCAACGGACTACCTGTGGCCGAGTAGGTTTCGGACACGAATGTTAAAAAAAAAGTTCGACTTTCTGGCTGGCTGGCGAGCATGGATACTTTGGAAGTACATTGGACAGCAGTATTCTCCTAACTGACCTGTGTTCATGTATTCCGGCATACATTCACTAAATTTCTTGCTCTATGATTTTCGACGAAAGCGAGGAAGTTACGAATCTACAGGAAGGCACTTGCGCTTTTAATTTTATGAATTTTGGAGTGTTATGTGCAAACTTGTGTCGTGTTTCGAAATTAACGGCAGACACAGTCAGTCAGATAATCAAGTCTGCGAAATCGAATGAATCGCCCATGGCTAAAAACAACAACTTTGCAAGTTAAACTACTCAGATGCGAAGAAACTATAATACACATATTTTTTGTTTTAATTTAATTTCTGTGTTTTATTTTCATTTAATTATTTACAAAGTCAAAGATCGCCGATTGCCCAACGGAGCATGTGAAAGTTGAATGATGAAATCGGCTATAGAAACAGACACTCTGCTATCGGAACTACTCAGATGTAAAGACACTGGTTAAAATACATATTTTTTAACATTTTACGTTACAGTTTTGAATTGTTTTGATTTTATTGTTGACAAAGTAGCGATAGCCCGACTTTTGACGTCTCCTATACCTATGGGTTTCAGAAGCGTTCTAGTTTTAATGGCGTGTTTAGACTTGAGCGTTTTACAGAGGTATCGTGGTCAGTTTACCAAGGTAAACTTTGCGCGAGTGTAAACAACATGTGATACCTCGGTAAATGTCATGAAAGACAATAGAAATTTTACCGCGGTAAACATTATAATATCGCTGTGATAAGGCATGGTTTAGCTCGGTAACCAGAGTCAAAATTGCAGATACATCCGGTAGCAGTAGTGTACTATTTCACTTCACGCTGTGTTCAGATCACATTTCTTTTTTTTAAAAGACCTCTTCGATCGCAGTTCAACCACTGCGGCCAAAGTGATGGAACCGAACAAATATAACGATTTTATCTCTCACGGACGATCTGAAAGATCTACGAACAAGTTTCTTTCAATTTTATTTAAGCCGTTAGTTGATTTTTGGTGAAATATAAAAAAAGCATAAACGTTAATGTTGTCTTCTTGTTTCTTACTCGGAAATTCGATGAACCCTGAAACATATTTGACAATAGCTTTGCAAAAATCACGTTTCATCAACATACCAACTGTGAATCTTCCACTGAATACCAAACTAATTGCAGACCAGTTGATCTGTACATGTCGCTAGTTGCTTATCGCCATATGCTACTGCTACTCGTTAATTTACGGGGATTGATTGTCGCAGTCTTGTGTCCTGCTTCAGATATTCTAAGATTTTCCCATAAATGATTCCTTGGCCACGACCATTCGCGTCTAGCAGCTCTCGTTTTACCGACGTGCTGCTATTTCAAGAAAATCATCCGCCTTTGCCGTGACTTTTTTAAATGCTGCTACAGCCATAGATAACGCAATGTTAACAATTCTGATTGCTGCTCGAGAAAAATGAAATAAAAAGCAAAGACGGCGAATAATACGACGTCTCTTCTTCCTACGAGTACGACCATGCTTTTTTTATTTCCTGCCTATTCGAACTGCCGGCCAAATGTTGACAGATTAACTTGAGTTACTTTAGTCAATGTAAACACTTTAGGAATTTACCATGGTCTAGTAACTGGACCGCAGTAAACTGAAACCTCGGTTAACTCTCGAGTGTAAACACAACATAAATAATAAAGCAATAACATCAACGGAAATAAAATATCAGAGACTGCCATGTTAACTATAAAATAGTTAGGAGCTGTTCGAAGTCCCTTATTTTTGTACACAGTCAAAAGGACCACCAAGTTGCCCACAAAGGACAAAACGCTTGACACTGACAATATAGACAGTTGTATTGACGCGAGAAATTCAGGCTGACAGCCAGTGTAGGTTATGTTTTGCAACGTTGCCGTGTTATTTTGCATTCCTTCCGGTATCTCTGTCAGAGAAATCTTGGCTTAAATCTTGATTGTTAAGTTCCCTTCTGTTGGTAAAAACATCCATCTTGGTTTTCAAACGACAATAAAAACACTAACATAACGTAAAAACATTTATAATTGTATATATTATACGCACTAAAAACACGTGCTGTTAGTTATCTGGTCGCTAGGGAAGATTAAAATGCTACGAAATTTGATTTAAAAATGAACTACAAATTGAAATCAGTTTATAGTTGTTTGTAGTTAAAAAATAGTTTTACTGAATTCCCATAAGGCTGCTAAATTTACACTGAAGCTGTTAAACGCGGCGTAAAGTCAATTTAATAGCGTAGCGTTGTTATTACGTCATGATCAGGACTCAGACAAACAAACCAGCGAAATAAAATCGGGTGGCGACCATATTACTTAAAGATTAACAGTAAATTCCCTTTTAAAATTTACAAAATCATGTTTTTTAATGGTTTTTCTGTGAAATATGTCCCAGTTTGAGTCACGTGGGGATAAAATTTCTATTTTTAGCGTACCCAAGCTGCGCTTTTTGTTACAATTGCAAATTCGAAAAAGATTATCACAAGAACAATCTTCATCTCTCTGTAAATGAATATATTTAGCTAATTTTATATAATAGAATAATAAATTGAGGATACAGTTGAACCCCCTTAGTTTGAACTCGGTTATTTCGAATTCCCCCAATTTCGAATCTCTTTCCCTTTATTTCGAACTCTAATAACAAAGTTGATTGAGAAACACCAGAGGCATGACAAGAGTTTGTATCATTTTCTAGAGTATGAATTGCACACGGCTGAGATCCGCCACCTCATGGAGTCATGAACCAGCTTTCCTTCGTTATCGATAAAAACATTTAAAAAAAATTGAATTGTTCATTTCATCTTTGTGCTTCTTCAAAGAATTTGTTACGTTTTTGTTTTGTTGAAGAAAAAAAAATGAAGGATTTAACCAGACAATAATGAATGTTTTGAATGTTTTGAAATTGCGATAAATGCATTTCTCTATATTGTATTTTAGGCTAACCTTGTTATTTGGAACACCCGCTATTTCGAACTAAATTCTCTTTCCCTTGGGACTTCAAAATGACGAGTTCAACTGTATAAGATGGCCGCGCGAAGGAACAATATTTCTCTGCGAATGTTAAAAAACATTTCACGAGTGAGCGAAGCGAAAAATGATTTGCACACCGTCTACAAAATATCGACCACCAAAATGAAAAAGAATGTAATGCATAACATCCCGGCAATGTTGTTTGTCTACCGACGTACGTTAAGAAGTAAGAACAATGTCGATATACATCCTGAAAGGAGAAAGAGTGTGTTTTTTTCTTCTGGGAGGAATTCAAACACCAACTCAGTGGATCTAACTTGAAGTATTACCGATTGATAACACCAAGAGAAATAAAATTGATCCCACAAACAAAAACTTAATGAACTTCCTTTAATTAAACTTTAGCGTGAATGGAACGATAATGAGGTCCTTTATTGCTCCTCGTAAACTTTTTTTTAGTATCACAAAATTGTTTAAAACTTTCTCCAGTTAATTTGTACCGTTATTCAGTAAATGGAGGAGTTTGTCTTTATAGTTTTTTCTGTTTACCCTATTAAAGAAAATTAACGTTCCATGAAAGTAAGGTTTGGAAATTAACGCGACTTAAATTAACGCAAATTTAGTGGAAAACGACTTTCGAATAAAGAAAATTAACGTGAAAGAGGAGGTAGAATTTCACAATAAAGAAAATTAACACGATTAAGAAACAGTTGGTGGTCACAACTGCATGGAACAAATTTGTTTTAACACTTGATGCAGTTCAAGACTGAACAAAACTGAGCCATGTGCCCGACACAACAGTACGCAAAATCAGTCTAAACGTAGGGGTTACTTGACGAATTTAACCATTTCTAGCCTTTTTTACGCAGTCCATGATACCGGCCGATCTCCACCATGACAAAACAATGCCCTTTCCTTTAACTGTTTTAAAAAGCTATTCGTAGACTTTTTTCATTAGCTTGCTTTGGCGGGGCTTCCAAATTTATAGGAAAAGTTATTTCAGCGAAGCCCAAAAGATCCGACGCCACTAATTCAAGGAGGCCTTGAACTAGCAATGGTCGTTTCTGTCCAGTGGAGTAATTTGCGAAAAGTCTGGCGATTTTGAGACAGAGAACAGAGGAAGTCTCATATTCTGTCGAGAAAGACTAGTTGACGATTTGAAATCTATCTTGGTCGAAATCAAAGGAGAAGATATTAACATCACTTCTGACAGCGACAACGATGAAGATCAAGTCGAAATATTGTAAACCTTCGCCTTAGCTTTTGTGAAAGATGAAAATAAAGGGCAAATGAAAAGAAAGAAAACTTGTAGTTAAAGTTTTTTAGGTGTCAAGAATGACTGGACAGGTTCCGAAATTGGGGTTAGAATACTGCAAATTTAGATCGCGGAAATTAACGCTGCACTTAATTAACGTGGCGGAAAGTAACGCTTAACAAAAATAACCCTACTTAAATTAATGCGAATTTTAACGATTCATGGAGCGTTAATTTCCTATAATAAGGTAGTACCTCGTCCTAACATAACGCACAACGCATTGCACATAAACATTTTAACAAGGAAAAAATTGTGTAATGTTAGATTAAATAAATGTGAAGTCTTGTTAACAGAAAGTTTACTGCAGTTTACTGTTTGAACCGCATAATACTTTTCTACTATTATTTCCTGTACTCACGTTTTCTAGGACTGAGGAAGTTTTAGTGAATCTGAAGTTAGGAGCTCTCGTTTTGAATCAATGAATGTTGCTCTTACAATGGGAGTTCGCTAAAGAAACACAGCGCATTTTATACATGTTTCTGTAGTCTATTTTTCATGGTTTCTGACTGGTTTATACATGGAAGATTGACAGATATTTTATGATTGACAACAATTTGTAATCGTTACTCCGTTCTGGGTTTTCACCTGTTTTCACTGCAAACAATACAAGACAGTGCTATCTACAGCTGTCTCAGTGGTGTTTCCTCTCAATTTTCGATTTCCGTATAGTATTTAAAATTTTTCAAAATTTAAATTTCTCAATGCAGTTATGAGCGGGCGGTCGGTAACCACGCAAGTTTTGTTTTTCACCATCAAATTTAGGTGTCACGGCGATCGCTCTAGAAGACCGGGCATTTATTCAAATGAACCAAAGAAATTTTATTATTTTATTTAGCCCTTCTTCATTCGAGTGAGAATTAAAGTTTAGAAATTTGACTCAAAATGGAAATTAAAGTTATCAGTTTTTGCAAAGTGCTTGCAATGCCCCTAACAAAATTTTGGCGTCAAGGCTGTTGGTTGACAAAGATTTTCTCAAAAGTTCAAGGTGATCTGGAGCCTAGGCATAATTTATTGTTTAGTACTAGATTTGGTGAGATGGAAACAGGAAAAACAAATTTGGCCACTGGCTATTTTGGGTAAAATATTCAGTGAAACGCATCATCCAGGCCAATAAGTTTTCTCAGAGCCTTCAAATTTGAATGCGCTGAGTTTGGTTGGTGTAAGTTATTCCCTCTGGGAATTTTGTTGGAGGCATACTATTATGTCCTAGCGCATACATAGTTAATTTTAACATAAATATACAATTTCTATATTTTTTTGTTTCGATGTTAAACGTTTAGATTTTAGGTTTTCATCGACTTTTTTTTCTCACTTTACTAACGTTGTTCAGTTACTGTGCTCACTTAGTGGGTGGCTCCACCTGAATTGTTCTTCAAGGTACAGGATCTAATGGAGCCGAAACCAATTGTAGAATTGCACACAGTTTACGTATCCTGCTGATGAACAGTAACTGTTTTGCTATTTATTTTCGGCGGCGTATATAATTTATATCTGTTCAGATGTCAATCCGTAGCAAATCGAACAAAAGTAACTGAAAGGGGAATATCATTATTAGTAGTAAGTTGGGAAAAGTTATGAGTTACCTTTGCAGCGAGATGGCGAATCGTAAAAAGCTTTTTTCAACTAAATATTAAAATACGCGGCATCCATGGAAAGCAGGCGTTTATTTATTTAACATTTTTATTGATATTGTCATCAATTTTTCTGTGACTAGCTATCAAATATAAGCCGCGACTTGTTTCCCACTTCAAACTCACTTACACCGTTTTAATTTCCTGTGTATTGTGAGACTCTTGTGCAAACAAATACTAAACCTAAACCAATTTTTTTTATAATCGGCGACAAGTTTTATTAAGGTTACTGAACAGTTTGAAATATGCAAAAAGACTGAAAAGTAAAAAAGTGAATTGTTTTTTTTGTTGAAAAAGATGTTTTAAATATTTTTTTTTTCAATAGATAATTTTATTTGCGAGTTATTGCAAGACGATTTTTTGACCGTGACGTTTACAATAAAGTTCGCTCTTTATTAAAACGCTGTTTTCTGGATTCAAATTATTTACAGAAACGACTGTTGAAAAAAAAAACGTCAACGCTCGCTGATTTTTTCTAGCTTATTTTGCCACGAGATTTGGCACAATTATAGAGAAATACTTAAAGAATAAAATTGGATCGAAAAGAGAGCATCAGTGTGTCCTTATGACAACGAAAATATCAATAAATTTAAATATTAATTTAGAGAATTTCATAAGCTTTCCAGTGATATGTAGGTTTATGGGTCTATAATAAATATCAAAACAGATATCGTATGAAACACCTCCCTAGATAGGGTGTTAAGTAACCTTAAGTATGTGGACTCGGAATATTTTTTAAAAAAGTTGCAAAGAACCAATAAATTGTGGCTAAATTATGTACAACAATTTATAAAACCTGGTTTGTTAAAAAGTTTTTGTTATGATAACACTTTTTTTGTTTTTTTCTACGAAAAAAGCGGTTTGATCTGGCCCCCGACTTCAAGAAAATAACTATCATTGATGAATAATTTCCTGTGCGTTTTACTCTGAGACGAGCCGTGTAAACAAACCGGCTAAGTCCTGAATTTAGTTTTCCATGGTCCAAACATTTGGAGTGAATATAAATAGTTTTTGAAAGAACCAGTAATTTTCGCGAAAGCTCGTTTTGCTTAATTTTTACATTTTGAATCGTTGACATATTCAGATTATTCTTGCTCCTTTCCGTAACTTATCACAACTAAAATATCTTCACAAAATAGAAACTCACTTGCTACCTTCTTACTAATTACAAGACCCGTTGGCCCGCCGTTGAGTTTCTATAGCTCAGTGGGTAGAGCTTCTGACCGAATATCAGAGGGACATGGGTTCGATTACCGTTAAGAAACAAGCTTTTTCATCTAAGAAAAAAGGAGCTTGAGTCAGTGACTAAATATTCCTGCTATAAAATTGGCTACTTTGCTTTAACTGATATTTAACACTGGTAGATATTTGGTATTTCTCAGTTCCTAAAAGAGTT
>JAOCPT020978120.1:0-14782 GCA_026546935.2 Palythoa grandiflora | reverse complement strand
GGGGAGGGGGGGGGGGAGGGGGTTGTTGAGGTTAGCAAAACCATCCTTACCCCCCGCCCCGCACCCCATCCCTTCAAAAAGGTGCCTTGGAGGGAATATTCTATACAATATCTGAGCCACTTACATCAGCTAAAATAACAAAAGCAGAAGCAAACAGTAAAATCCGTGCTTTGAGTCATGAAGGAGTACATTTATTTATGAAAATGAATATTAAAGCACGGGATTGATAAAAATAATATTAAACATGAAGTTCCACTACAAAGGGGCGACCCTGGGGCTTTCACACATACAGCTCTCATTCAACCATCATGGTGTTATCATCTGGCACTGTGTGTAGTGTTTAAGTTAATCTTTACTGCATCAGGATCAGTGGCGACATAAAAAAAAAAATTCAATTGACAAACAAAAGACAGCTTTCTGTAGAAATAATTAAACGAGTAGAAAATGAAGCACAAAGCTGGTTTTAAAATTTTGTGTGAAAGTGGAGGGAGTTATCTCCTTTACAGCGAACCCATGTCTAAAAATTCTGAAATGACAAAAGACAACTGTATAAAAAGAATGGGCACATAAAATGAAAATGAAAAAGGAAAAGTGTTAAAAAAACTGGATCTTAATTCGTCTGCGATACTGAAGCTGCATGAAGCTGGTTTCAAAATTTTAGGTGTGAAAGTGGGCGGAATCTCTCATTTAATGGTTAACAATTTACAAACTATAAAATGAATGATCCTTAAGTTTATTTTATGAAGAGCATTAGGAACAACAGTTAAGACGTTCAAAGGCTAGTTAACTTTACCCCTGAATAGACTAGTTTCGAATCATTAGTTGCCGCTGACTTCCTATGACAACGGATTCATTTGTACAGCCTCAGCCTCAACATAATGTTAAATATTCCTAAATGCAAATGTTTTATACTAGTTTATTGTTGGAGGTGCGACTTCTCGCTCTCTCTCACTAGTGTTTTTGAATATTTAAAACCAAAACGAGGCTAAGGCTGTACAAATTGAATCTGTTGTCATTGTAGTCAGCGGCAACTAAGAATACGAAGCTGGTTCATTCTGGGGTTGTCACTATGTTTCTTCAGAAACTCTGAATAGTACTTTATATACAGGGTAAATATTTCCTGGGTAAAGAAAACGCGTTTTAAGGTTACCGTATACCTTCAGGGGTGTTTTGCATCAAAACGATACTGTACGTCAATTTTAAATCGTAGATACCTAAACCCAGATATCAAATTAAAGCTTATAGAGCTTTTTCAAACTATATAAAAAATTTTGAATAGAAATGAATCTTTAAATTTTTACGTTCTCTAAAAACGAGCAAAATTGCCTATCGAAAGGTATATACAAGTCCAAGCGATTATTGATATTTAATGATTTAAATAATCCGCGAGTTTCCAGACCAAAAGTGCTAAAAAACGCGTCTGGGTTTTTTCATATTAAATTGCAGAGAAAAGTTATACGGCGCTTTTTCAATTCAGGATTTTAAAAAAGTCTAGAGACCGTACAAAAATTGCTCTGAAACAAAAAGTTTTTCAAAAAACAAAAAACGCAGACACGTTTTTGTTCTTCATATATTGAAGAAGCTACTGTGCAACTTTTGGGGGAAACGAACAAATTCTCATTTAGTTGGAGCTCTGGAAGGTGATTTTGTCACTCTTTTTTAGAGAAAATAAAAAAGTCTAAAAATTCATTTTAATTCAAAATTTCTAGTATAGTTCGAAAGCCAGCTCTATAAGCTTTAATTTGATATAGTGGTTTAGGTATTTACGGTTTATGACAGATGTACTGAATCGCTTTAACGCAAAACATCCCTGAAGGTATACGGTAACCGTAAGTTTTGGCTTAACTAAGGGTGAAAATTGACTCCTTTTGAGCAACCCAGCCAAAATCCTCATTAAGTATAACATTTTACTCAAGTTAGTGTACTTGCTTTCTATTCTACGTAAAACTACAAATTGGGTTTCTTATGACTAAAAAATATTTGACTGATCCGATTTTTTTCTAATTACTTTTTGATGTATTTGATTGATATACTGTTACAGTTTACCGAAGACGATTCTAGAATTATTGCCGACTGATTATACGGTAATATATCCCCGGTTCATGGGTTAATTATATACGATTGCACTTTTTGGCAACAGTGTCTGCCAAATAGCTTTATCAACTGTTTCCGGTGTTAAATTCAAACAACAAATGTGCATGGATTATCATGTTTAGAAGATAAAACGTTTTGTGTGGCAATTCATTCTTGGTCTTTAATGTTACTTCTTCCCCCTGAAATGTCGTGAGGTTCGCTATGGTGTCAGATCGATTCCCCATCCCCCTCCCCCAAAAATGTTTTTGGTTGTGTGCCTGTGCTTGGAGCACAGTTGAGTTAGGATATGCCGTGTATTTCTTCGAAATACGGATTTTCTCTTTTTACACCGCAGTTGTGTTTAAAATGTGATTTACTGCAAAGTTTATGCACTTCATCATAGCGCCATCTTGCTGAGATGTGTCTGACTGTGTGTCACTGTCTTCCGTTAACTGTAATTTAAGTTTTCATCAAATTCGGCAAAGATAAAAAGTCCAAAAGACATGGAAGAAGTTCAGTTCTAAAGCCGTGTCTACACAAGCAAATTTTCTGTGAGAATTTTTGTGTGAGGAAAATTGGCCAATTTGTGTGTGACAAATATGTTTGCAGAAAAAGTTGGCACAGTAGTCCCGGCATAATTGAAAGTGGAGAGCAACAATCTGTATAAATGTTATTTAAAACATTTAAAATATATTGACTATTACTCAGTATTAGTTTCAAATACATTCAGTGATTCATAATGCCAGCAAAAAAGCACGTTTCAAAAAACTCTACCTTGCTGTGCTGACAGCAAAATTTCTACTCGCAGAGAGATTTTCTCGTAGTCGGACACCTCATTATTATGTGCTTTAGGAGGCACAGTTTCGCTTCAATTTGTGTGACAAAAATATCCAAAATTACTTGTGCTAATTTGGACGCTGATGGAAATGCTGATGGTAATGCTGACGGTATGCTGATGGTAATGCTGACGGTAATGCCGATGCTAATGCTGATGGTAATGCTGATGGTAATGCTGGCGGTATGCTGATGGTAATGCTGACGGTAATGCCGATGCTAATGCTGATGGTAATGCTGGCGGTATGCTGACGGTAATGCTGATGGTAATGCTGACGGTAATACCAATGGTAATGCTGATGGTAATACTGGCGGTATGCTGACGGTATGCTGACGGTAATGCTGATGGTAATGCTGACGGTAATACCAATGGTAATGCTGATGGTAATACTGACGGTAATGCTGATGGTAATGTTGATGGCAATGCTGATGGTAATGCTGATGGTAGTTTTGAAGGTAATGCTGATGGTAATGCCGATGGTAATGCTGATGGTAATGCTGATGGTAATGTTGAAGGTAATACTGATGGTAATACTGATGGTAATGCTGATGGTAATGCCGATGGTAACGCTGTTGGTAATGCTGATGGTAATGCTGATGGTAATGCTGATGGTAATGCTGATGGTAATGCTGATGGTAATGCTGATGGTAATGTTGATGGTAATGTTGATGGTAGTTCTGATGGTCCGATACTGATGCGGATAGTAATGCTAATGCTGATTTCAATGCTGGTGCTAATGCCTATGCCGATACTGACGCGTTTGGTAAGACGAATGCTGATGTGAATGCAAATGCTGATGATAATGCTAATGCTGCATAATGCAAATGCTAATGCGGATGGTAATGCTAATGCTGTTGCTAATGGTGATGGTAATGCTGGTGCTAATATCTATGCGGATGTTGATGCTAATGCCAATGTTGATGGTAGTGCTAATGTTGATGGTAATGCTAATGCCGATGCTGATGCAAATGGTAATGTTGATGTTGATGCTAATACTGCTGCTGATGGTAAGGATGTTCATGCTAATACTAGTGCTAATGCTAACACTAACGTTAATGTTGATGCAGCTCCCCTCACGATTAATATCATGTTCTTATCTCGTTCGTATTATCTTTATGCTATCTCACACGGAAATCTAAACAGATTTTTTAATAGCAGGAAATAGAATCTCAGTCAAAACAAAACAAAAACCTTTGCTCAATGGTGTTTCTGTGCGATTATGCCATTATTTAATTTTCTTCATCACTGTCATCATATCGTCGTCGCAGTTATCATTCTAGTCTTCGCTGACTGTAGTGGCATTATTATTATTATTATTATTATTTTTATTATTATTATTAATTATTATTATTATTATTATAGCAGTTGATAAACGTATGGTACTAAAAACGAACAAGATAGGGCCCTCAGTGTAACCTATGCACTCTGAAGGAACTATTAAATAACAATTAATAAATTAAATCATATACGATAAAATATATAAATCCAATAAACTACTAAGAGTTCCTACACTATTCCCGCGGGAAAAGTCGATTGACGGTGGCTTTGAAACTTCACACTATGTTGAGAGCCCTCTGCATTGTGCTCAATCACTTAATCCTTCGTCGAGACTGTGACTGAACACCAGCCCCGTCCTGTTCATAACTTTGTTCGGTACAATGTCAACACATTGTTAAAACTCAAATACAAATATATAACTAAATTACTCGTTTCTCATCGCCAGGAGGCACCCAGTGTTTCACTTATCTCATTTTTAACTGTCCTTAAAGTAAAATGCTTGTCTGGATGTGTACTGGCGCACCATGCAGCCTTGGCTTGTTTTTGTGGTAGAACTTTCTAATGCAGCGCTAAAACACGTCTACACTTCTCGCTGCCACATTCACCTTGCTATTATTATTATAATAAGGGAATAACATGACTTTTTTCGGGAATATTGTTTATTTGTGTCCGCGTAAATGATACTACAAGGGCGAATATAAACAATATTCCCGAAAAACGTCATGTCATTATCATTATTATCAATAAGCAAGGCCAAATGATATCAAGAGTGCGAGTTTGAATAATACAAGCTAAATGAAGAACGAATTCAAAGGCACTTCAAATCATCATGTAGCTGTAGGGCTGATAATGTATTAGCAGCCCGCTGTCAGTCTTTTGCGGCCCGCTGCGTGTGTTTTGAAGAGGCCGATTTGCTATTTGACCGCGAATATTGATAATAATATCAATATCATTATTATTAGTTGTAGTAGTAGTAGTAGTAGTAGTAGTAGTATAGTAGTAGTAGTAGTAGTATTAGTAGTAGTAGTAGTAGTAGACGAGCGTTATTGGCATGACGTAAAAGTTATTACATATTGCCAAAGCATTACAGATTTTGTAACAAAACAACAACAATAGTAGTAGTAATAGTAGTAGTTATTGTAGTAGTAGAAGTAGTAATAGTATAGTAGTAATGATATTGTAAACTGCGTGATGCTTTCATTAAGTCTCCCAACATTATTGTAAAGCCTCAGTAATCAGCCACTGGCTGTGTCTTGGGTTAGAAAGTCGACCACCCGGCGCTTATGTTTACGTTTAAATACTCGGGCAACTTTGAAAACACGCATGAATTAATCATTCATTTTAATCTTTCATTTTACTCTGCCCATGTCATTTGATTATCTGTTCTTATTCTACATGTTGATGTATATCTATCAAAACACTCTTTGTGTGCAATTAATCTGAGTAGGTATTGCCCCCGATACATCGATTAACCCAAGACTACACCCCATCCGGCGAGATAACCTCGCACGAGTGAATGATCTTGAGTATCTCTGAAATACTAACACTATCGGAAATTTTACAAGATGGAGAAATTTTTTACCTAATCGTTGAACATATTTTGATTTAAACATTTTTAGCCCAATTTTTTTTAAGAAAATCAACTTTACAATTTGTGTAGAATAAAACATTTTGTTGTTGTTGGTTTCTTTCTTCCGTTCCCACTGTTTGTTTACCAACCATTCAAATGTACAACTTATATAACCATATTATACATTTATACCTTCTACATATTTTCAACACGAAAAAGAAACCATTTTGAATTACCCTCACAGACTCAAGAATTTTCTTTTGATTATCTACTCGAAAAAAAATGCTAATTCTTTCAAATATTTAGGCGAGGCTTTGCGGCAAAAACATTTAGATTAGTTTATTTATATTATAGGTAAACGAATCAAAAGTGGACAGAACACCAAATTAGACATAAACTGATAAAAGACATGTAAATTTAACACAATTTCCTGTAAAATAAAATACAATAGTCTCTATGCGGGAAAAACGCAACGATATCTTAAACTAAAAAAATTGACCGTACGTGAGTGAGTGTCTCTTTTTTCAATTTCCTGGTTGTTGTCAGGCTTTTAATCTCATTCTCGTGTAGGGCAAAATGGTATGTCACTTCCCAAATTCATTAGATTTTCCGTGTGCCGCAGCGGGATGGCAGGGCGGAGATGTGCAGACGAAAGTCGTATCGAATTGTCTTACGTCTCGAGTGCAGAGTGACATGTAGTCAAACTCATGCTCAGAGTCGTATTTTTGCGTCAAATCAGGTCGAGCAGATCAAAACCAAGTATTCAAAAGTCTCTAGTTGAGTTGAAAGGTTTTCACGGCGTTTGGAATGGCGCTCTTAATGAGATCTTTGACTTGCGTATGGCTCTTGTCTTCATTGGCTTTAGATTCTGCCGAAGGTAAGACTCTCTTCATTCTACTGACATTTCTAGAGCTAACTCTTTGTATCGCAACGACAAACCGTACTAACGAAAAGAAAACCACGTTCCATTCACCAAATATAACTTCCTGCCGACTTCTCTTCGTGATAACATCTTGCATTGTTGGATAGCAAGCGTTTTCTATATGATTTACGAAAACATTCTGCTCGTGTAGAGCTCTATTTAAACATTATTCCCGACATGTTTTGTATTTATTATCATGAATGATCATCAAGCCTGAGTATTATCTTTCTGAAAATAAAACTTATAATTTGAATTCTATTATATCTTTTAAGCGTTAGAGTGATCACATTATACAACAATATAAAACTACGAAGTCGCACTTCGTATGAGCTTTTGAAGACAAAGAACAGAATAACAATGCCGGAATGCAAACTACACTGCGTTGCGCTAAATTGCAATTTTGCCAATTATTGCGTACCGTGTCGTAGCAGTTCATTGGCGCATCGAAATTTTGTTGAGATAAAATTATTACAGATGTTTCCTTTTACAGGAAGGTAATGGATCTTTCCCATAAACATAAGAATTGACATCTGTACCATTATAATTTTCAAAACAGAGAAATATCTTCTCATAAGTTTTATATTAACTTATATTTTATTTTATGATAAAGTCAGCGGTAAAAAGCAGCTCCGTTTCGGCTCGGATAAACAAAATGAAAATTCTTTTTAAAAGGTTTATTGGTATCTTAAAACAAATTATTCCTTTTATAAACAAATATCTTCACAAACTAAAACACTGTGTTTGGTGTAATCGTAGTTGTTCATGTAATATGCAATGGAGCACTCAATATATATTTGAAATGGAAAAGAGGAAAATTTTACTTTTAAGAATATTTTAATATGTTTTGTGATCTTTTGCGAATTGTCATGCACAGAAATCTGAATAATATACGCTGTACTCTATTTAAAAAATAAGGAATATTTTTACGTATTGCATTTGCCTTAAAACAGTAAGTGGGTATGGAATTTGGGTTGTGGGCAAAAAAGATTATCAGTAAAGGGTCAGATTGCCATGGTTAGATAAACACCTTAGTTTGAAATTTCCTGACCAGAAGAATGCTCGGAGATATGTCGACACGCATAAAAGTCGAGCAATTAGTCAACTCATAAAACACTTGAAGTTATTTCAGCTGTCAAAACACTACCTATATTGAAATTTCAGTTGTTGTACACAGCTTTCTCCAGGTATAGCTCGCAATACAATATGATGAAACGCCATCGATATACATATAAAGGCCTTCGGGCTAAATTTATTGCATTTTTTCCCAGCGCTTAACGAGTTAAGCAGATAAAATGAGCTTTTGCATAGACTATTGACAACAACTACAAAAATCATTGTCAGAACACTCAGGAGATGACAAGGTTGTCGCACCCAAAAACTACTTTCCTTTCTGCAGAAAAAGATTAGTGAGATTTTTCTTTAAGAAAACAAAGTTAAACACGAAAAGGCGGTGCCTGTGTACTAGAAATTTATTGACATGATGAATTGCGTTTATTGCACGCTGCAAATTCAATTTTCTAAATGTTGTTTTCAACAGTTTATTTTGATCGCTTAAGATAAGATAAGAAAATACATTTCCAAACATGATCCCAGGTTAACTTAAAGTTAAAGGTCAGCCACTGCACTCGGGAAAAAACATTAGTGAAACCAACCTAAAACCTTTTTCACTATAGTCATGTTTCGATTTTTATCGTATTTTGATTCTTTCGTCCTTATTGTTTACTCTTTGATTTGTTTAATTTAATTTAATCTACTGATACGTTATCCATTTCTTGACTGTTGTAAATGGTTATAATTGTAATGTACTTTGTCGAAGTTTTAATATGTTACTTTTATTATTGAAAGTTTCCCCAAAGGCTTAAGATTAAAATGAAAGCTGTTAACATGTATATTAAATCTTATTTTTTAATTGCGTGTCGTTGTTAGTTGATCAAACGGAAGCAATTCTTTAGTCATGTCAGTTCTATTCGTTTTTGCTTTTCATTTTTAAGAAACTTGGGAAACTGGCACGAAAACAATACGCTAGATATGTCGCTTTACTCGGCTAAGCTACGAAATGGTGTGTAAATCGGCTATGCTGATCACAGCTATGCTACAACCAGGGAACAGAAACGCGGGGACCATAGCCCTCCTCCCCTCCCCCCTACTCCTCCTTACGCAACTTGCAATGCCATTGCACAGTGTATCAACCCTTAGTAACTTTCCTCGTAATTTTATCGGAGACTTTATTCAATAGCGCATGCGCAGAGCTTATTTACATTGACCTCCATCTTGAATATCACGCCAAATGATTCTCCCCAGCCTATCCCGGCCATAGTATGTTGCAAATTGCTGAGAAAATCGCGATGTGTAATTTTCTCAGCAACTTATCTTGCAATGGCGTTGCGAGACAGCTTGCTGGGAAAATTGCACTGTATTAAGAGCTCCTTAAAGCTGTTTTGACAAAAAGAAAGTATTTCTAGCTATTTCAGAGGCCCTGAATTAAAAAGTAGAAATACACTCTACTGGTTGGGGAGTAACTTTCATCCATTTTACACATATAATAAAGAGATCAAACAAAAAGCGCATGATAAGAAACAGTAGTTTTATTGCACACGACTGACTTGATTTTAAAATAGTTCCTTATCACACAAATTTCCAAACTGTAATTAATGAGTCGGTAATATTCATGGTAGTTGACCGGCCGGATGCTTTGTGTAAATGAGAATTCTATTAGAGTTGTGAATTTACTATTTTTTAACAAACGAAACAAAAAAAAGAATACCGGCTTAAATTACAGAACAGTTTTGTACTACATAGAAAATCCTACACTTGCTTGCTACGAGGTGGTCAGACAGGTAATATTGTAGATGGATTAGCGAACGATTTATTTTTGATGACATATGACTTACCTATTAGATACTTTGAATATTTTTCATAAATTTTACAATTGTGTTTTACCTCAGCTATTTGTCAAAAAAGATTTCATTCAGAATAACTGTTCTGTGTTTATTTTCAATTTTTTGAAAGATTTAAACCAAATGTTTCAAGGTTGCAATAGACGTTACGATAGTTGAACTTCAACAAAGCATTTCTCAACAGCATCTTTTGCTAGTAAAGCAACATGGCTGCCCCTCTTATTCTCTTTTGATTCCCAAAGGAATCAGATTGAAACCCAGTAATGCATTTCCTTTTTATACATTTTAGCAAAAAAAAAACAACTCAAAAATTAGAATTATGCAAATTTAGAATTGGATCAGTCAACAACAAACTTTTTACTACTGAGGATTAGAAACCAGGCAGCAAAAAACAACAACAATAGTTTGTGCTTGCGGGTATAAATATCTTTTGAGCTCTGAGAAAGGCCCAAAACATAAACTTTATTATTATTACTATCACTTTAAGCATTGGGAAAACAAGAGCTGAAAAACACAACAACAAGTTTAATAATAATGTATAGTTTGAAACATCACTCATTTTGCAAGTTAAAAACAGATCAAGTTGAACTGGCTGAAAATAGATACCGTATTTATTCGAATAAACGCCATCCTCGATTAAATGCCGCCCTCGAATAAACGCCGCACGTGAAAGCCAAAATATTAATAAACGCCGCCCTCGAATAAACGCCGCACCCTGGAACAGAAAAAACTGAAACATCGAATTTATGACGTTCACTTTACAAGCACACAGTGGAGTAAAGGTTTGAAATTTCTGATTTCTTACGTGTTTACAAGCGTAACAAGTTGTAGTTTTAAAAGTGTAAAGCTTGATCGGTACAGACAAAGAGCTGGGTCAGTTTTTCTTCTTTTAAAGTAAAGTTACGATTGGTTGTTTAAAGACAATAAACAGCATTTTAAATAAACGCCACCCTCGAATAAACGCTGCACCCAAATCATGAAAAATTTAAGAACCAGTAAATTTTTCCGAGGCTCATTGTTCTTAACTTTTTGGCGATTTCAGCCTTAATTTCTTCTTAATTTGTTCTTATTTCTTTGAGTGGTTTTTATTGAAAAAAAAAAAACAAAATAAAACAAGGCGTTGGAAAATGAAACGCCTTGCGGAACACATGTATTGTACGGCTGAATTTAAAGACGAACTACCTTCATTGTTTATTGAGCAGTCTTTACAGTGAATATTTTTGTGTTTTATGCTGTATCGCTAAGTTTTAGTCGATTTTCTGGCACAAAAACTTTCCTAGTTATCAAGCCTCAACCAGAGCTTGTTTTTAAATTGTTCTTAAATTTTGGCAAATTTGAGCCTCGTTCTAATGAAGTTGGCAAATTTGAGTCTCGTTGTTCTAATGAAGTTGGCAAATTTAAGCCTCGTTGTTCTAATGAAGTTGGCAAATTTGAGCCTCGTTGTTCTAATGAAGTTGGCAAATTTGAGTCTCGTTCTAATGAAGTTGGCAAATTTGAGCCTCGTTGTTCTAATGAAGTTGGCAAATTTGAGCCTCGTTGTTCTAATGAAGATGGCAAATTTGAGCCTCGTTGTTCTAATGAAGTTGGCAAATTTGAGCGTCGTTCTAATGAAGTTGGCAAATTTGAGCCTCGTTGTTCTAATGAAGTTGGCAAATTTGAGTCTCGTTGTTCTAATGAAGTTGGCAAATTTGAGCCTCGTTGTTCTAATGGAGTTGGCAAATTTGAGCCTCGTTATTCTAATGAAGTTGGCAAATTTGAGCCTCGTTATTCTAATGAAGTTGTTCTTATTAAAAAAAAGCGTATAGTGGCTACAAATTTCCATTTTGGACGCATGTGCAGAACTTGTGACAATAAACTTCTCGACTACATTCCACTGAGCTACAGTTTACTCGATACATCCCAGCCAATTACCTTGCAAGTACTTTTCCGTCAGAAAAGCTACTAACACATGCGACTGCTCGACAGCTGTAGCCATTGCCGTGTGCAGATTTCCCCGCATACCAGTGAAAGCCATCCAGGGCTTGAAACCTCTGATTTCTAGATCCTTGTACACCTTCGATTCAAACGTTAAATTTGCTTGTAACTGCTGAAGTTTAATTTTTCATCTTATTTTCTGTAATTTTTTGACATTTCATTATATAAACTATTAATAATATCTGTTTATATTCTATTTTTGTATGTTAGTTTATTATATATTAATTTACATGCATACTTGTCCGTAACACTTGTAAAATATGTAGATGATATGAAATAAATTGTTATCCTTATCCTTGTCATCTTTATCCCTCTGCTTCACATAGCAATTGAATTAGATTTTGTTGCATTGTATAAATTCACTCACCATGTTTATTACATAAAATCATAATTTCATCACATCACAACTCAACACGTCACATTGATTGCATTACATTGCATTACAATGCACTACATTACACATTACCTTACATTACATTACAATACATAACATTACATTATACATTTTATTATACATTACATTATACATTACATTACATTATACATTGCATTACATTACATTATACATTACATTGCATTACATTATACATTGCATTACATTATACATTACAGTACATTACATTGCATTACAATACATTACATTATACATTACAATACAATACATTACATTACATTATACATTACATTACAGTACATTACGTTGCATTACAGTACATTACATTACATTATATTACATTACATTACATCATACATTACATTATACATTGCATTACAATACATTACATTATACATTACATTACTACACAGCACATCATACACGTCATGTTATATTATGTTATGTTATATCATTTTGTTTTATATCGTATTTTATAATGTCTTATAGTATCGTAAGATATCGTATCATTTCATATGATAATATTAAATATGCAGGTAATATACTATGGAGTGTAATACAAAAACTCTACCTATTCTCGAGCCACTCTGTACTTACATCTTGAACGAACGGTCGCGAATGTAATTCGTAAGATAACATTACATCAAACTCCTGATCAAGGGGGCGGCCATGTGTATTAACCAGGGGTTTCGGTGGATAAAATGGGGTTTCTTCTAAATTATCGTAATGGTATGTCTCAGCTGGCACCAGGTCATCCCAGCCCAACACTGGCATATCTCGTAGCTCCTGAGGAGGTCTCTGCTGGGGAGGCCACTGTAATATCTTAGACTTCAACCTTTTGGTTTCCCTGCGTAATTTTGCTAGCTCTTTAGCATCAGCTTCTTCCTGAGAGGGTGGGGCTGGGGATAGTACCGCCTCGACAAAATCATTCATAGGGGTTGTGTTGGGGACAAAGGGGTTCTCTTTGTATGCTTGGTCATTATCATATATCTCATGGCACAACAATCCTGCGAGGGCGGTAGCAAGCCAACCACGCTCGTAATAATTTTCATCAACTTTCACAGGAATAATGTCCCTGTTTGCTGCGCGTGCGCATTCAAATTCGTTCTCGCATTTGAAAGATTCTTGATATCCACGAGTAATAATTGCTACAAACGCCTTGCATCGTTTGATGGCAGCGGTGCTGTCTGTTAACTGATCAGCTAGGCTCATCTTGATGTTACTAAGATTCTGTGAAAGCCCTTTTCCGTTCCGAATTAACTCAACGATCTCTTTGCTTTTGTCATCCTGATAGTATGAAATAAAAACGCCAGTGCCAACACTCTTAGGAATATCACCGAATTTTTTTCGGAAACTGGAATCATCGGCTGGTTTCTGAACATCGGACATTCTATTAGGCATTTTGATCTTAATATTATGAAGTAACACCTCCATTGCTTTTTCCCGCTCCTCTTCTGAGTCGCCTGCGAAATCTATTCGATCCCCACCTGCGAATGATATAATACCAAGCGCGCCTGTCGGGTCATAGTTTGGCTGGACTAGAACGGCTGTGATGGGCTCGCGACAAATTTTAGCTTCGTGAGCTATTTGCATACAGGCCTTGTTGTATTGATATTTTGATGACATAAGTATCACTACCACTCCCGCCCACTCAACAGCCTGTCCCCGCAGTCGACACTGTACGGGACTCTCTTCCGTTATTATCATGTGATCGTAGTCCTGTTCAGTGAGTGTGTCCGCGATCTTTGATGCCAGCGTCATGTCGCTGGAGTGACACGAAAGAAGAACTCTCGTTTTTTCGTTCATTTCTGTTTGAAATATAACAGCAGACTCAAAGTCTAAAAGAAAGAGAAGGAAAAGTCGAAAGTTAAGACATGAGGCACAGCTCATCTACTAGTACTGCATCTACACTTTGGTGGATGAAAGAGGATATTACATGCCCGCGCGTGGATACGAATTTATCTACACTTAGGTGGATGATAAATAGATGATTTTACATGCCCACGCGTGGATACGAATATATCTACACTTAGGTGGATGATAAATAGAGGGTATTACATGCCCGCGCGTGGATACGAATTTATCTACACTTAGGTGGATGATAAATAGAGGATATTACATGCCCGCGCGTGGATACGAATTCATCTACACTTAGTTGGATGATAAATAGAGGATATTACATGCCCGCGCGTGGATACGAATTTAATCGTCTATCGACGCAGTAGCCACAAAAACGAAAGAGTTATGCAGTTAAAATTACAAGTCTGGTATTTGTTTAGGTGTCGACATATTTACTGATTAATTCAGATCTTTTGCACCATGCTTGTAATTTTAACTGCATAACTCTTTCGTGTTTTAGTCTGATGATCGCCGTAGTGCGTGAAACATCGATGTTACCGTATTTATAGCTTTTTACAACGATGTTTTCCATACTTTTAATATTTGATATTTATGCTATACTTAATTTAGTATAGAGCTCTCTTTTACCGAGTAGATTAATCTCAATTTTGTTTTGTTAGTATTAATTTTATAAATTAATGGTAATAATAATAAAAATCATTAGTAGTTATTAATCCTGGTATTTCATCAGTATCTGTATGATACATTGTATTTTCAAGTCGTTGCTAAATTTTAAAAATTTTTATGGTTTCGTGCTGTGAACAAACATCATGATTTTACAAACCGCCAAATGAAAAAAAATGTTTAAAAGAATTTGACCCTTAATCTACCTCTCCAGGAGCCCATAACTAGGAGCGTCCATCTACGGTATTGGGTTTTTATTAAGGCGTTTTCATGTTCGTGCCTATTTTTAGAGCCGCTTCTGGCCAATGAGAGTGCG
>JAOCPT020977180.1:0-14782 GCA_026546935.2 Palythoa grandiflora | reverse complement strand
ATAGAGAGCATAGAGACTATAGAAACTATAGAGAGCATAGAGACTATAGAAACTATAGAGAGCATAGAGACTATAGAGAGCATAGAAACTATAGAGAGCATAGAGACTATAGAGAGCATAGAAACTATAGAAACTGTAGAGAGCATAGAGACTATAGAAACTATAGAGAGCATAGAGACTAGAAACTATTGAAAGCATAGAGACTATAGAAACTATAGAGAGCATAGAAACTATAGAGAGCATAGAGACTATAGAAAATATAGAGACTATAGAAACTATAGAAACTATAGAGAGCATAGAGACTATAGAAACTATAGAGAGCATAGAGACTATAGACACTATAGAGAGCATAGAGACTATAGAAACTATAGAGAACATAGAGACTATAGACACTATAGAGAGCATAGAGACTACAGAAACTATAGAGAACATAGAGACTATAGAAACTATAGAGAGCATAGAGACTATAGAAGATATAGAGAGCATAGAGACTATAAAAACGAGTGAAAGAACAGCTGAAAAATTTGCGTTATAGAATAACAAGTAACGGGGGAAATGTGAACATATTCATGTTAGATAATTGTTGTAAATGGTGGGATGAAATCGAGGAAGTGTTTGGACCTGACATAACGATACTGTTGGATTTATTTCACGCCATACAACGAGTATCTCGCACCTTGTCAAAAAGACACCCCTTCCATGCAGAATGTGCCCATGAACTTTCCATGGTGTTTAGGGCGGATAACGACAAAGGCAAAGGGACACGAAAAATGGCAACACTCGATCAAGAAACTCTGCTAAATAATCTGGACGAATTCGAGTCCAAATGGCAGCATATTTCAAACACCAGCGCGGGTACTCGAAAGAGAATCGTTTAAAGAACAAATAGAACACTTGAGAGATCATATTTCAAAAGGATGTCTGAGGTTGTAAAGACAGACAACATACAAAACTCTCACTTGAACTGCCGATACACGATTTTTTGTCCCAGTAAAATCCTGAGGAAGCCCTAAAAGATAGCGCACTGCATGCTAATGTCAAAATTTTGTCTCTGACACCCTAGGTGCACCAAATCCTTGAATTTTTACCCCTAAGAGATACGACAAGCATCCCGCCCCAAAAAGTTGGGACTCTTCCCTAGGTACAGGGTGGAAAAGTTTGCTGTATATCTCAAAAAAATTCAATATTAACCAGTTCTACTGCATGATCAGCTTGTATATTAAATGACTAAATCTATGATTTTAAACTTTTTTAAACAAGTGTCACATGGTATGTGTGGGACATGGAAAACCTGGAAAGTCATGAAGTTTTAGAATTTCATTTTCCAGGCCTGTAAAGTCATAGAATTTCGATTAGGGTCATGGAAAGTCATGAAAAAGTGGTACAGTTGAGATAAGATTTTTAAAAAATAACGAAGAATAAAAAAGCTTTGTTGATTGATTTGCACCGATATCTCAAAATAACAGCTGTTCTGTTCCTTCATCTTGGCTAACGTGTCAGGAAAAGAGTAAATGAGGGTTATTTTGATGTATTTTGGTAAATAAATGAACAATGTCATTAGATGTTGTGAAAGATCTAGTTGGAAATAGTCATGGAATTTTAGAATTTCAAAAGAGTAAAAACCCTGTGTCATCAAATTTAACAAACTCTAACTACTGGAAAAAAGTTAAACTGTGTTACAGAATTTAGAAAACTGTATGAACTGAATATGCACTCCAGACCTCACTTAATATGAACAAATTCATTACTTGTAGCAGTGAATAGGGAATGCCACAACAAGTCCCACTGATATTCTTTTACACCCATTTGAATTCACTGTTTCCAAATGAAATTTATTCTAAATTGCAAGTATTTTTAAGAAAGCACAGCTTTAAATATTTTAGGAAATATTTTGATTTCACATTTAATTAAGAAACTAAATTTTCATCCAAACCTGCACTGCATTACTTAGTGAAAATCACAAATAAAAATAAAAATACATTTGATTTATCCATTCAATGAAATAGAGGCAGTCTCATGTTGTTCATTTCATTCAGACAGGGAGACATGGACGGATGTTGTCTTGGTTTTGAATAACTACTGTAAACATGTTCATTGCAAAAGATAAAATCGGCTTCATTTCTCTAAAAAGAAAGAGATTTTTGACACATTTATCATCATTCAATCTGTTTATACTTTCCTGTAAATTTTTGTGCAATTTAAAAGTTTGATGTGCAATGCTAAATTTTCATGATTGCATGGCAAGCAATAGCTTTGTCGCCATTCAAACTAAGTTACTGAGTGAATTAGGGTTTAAATGTTTTGCCCATAATATTCTGCTAAATTATTGCCAAATTAATTTAATTTATGTCATAAATTATACAGTGCAATGATAGCTTTTTCATCGCATTCTTGGAATACCTGTGGAAGTTCACATAAACTATAAAGACCACTGTCAAGTGCTGGTCGTTTTTTGAAAATAAGCACCCAGCACCCAGCACTTTTGCCAAGTTTTTTGATGGCCATGTTTGAAACTGAAGGTCCCTCTAGTTGCAGATAATGTCCCTATTTCTCAAACACGGTAACATTAAATCAAAACTCTATACTAAGAGGTGATTGGGTCAAAGAAGCAGCCAACAATTTTTTTCTAAATTAAAAAGCTAGAAGTGTAAACCCATTTCCTCCATATACAGAGTCAGATATTGGAAAGGCTAGTTTTAAAACTGAAGAATTTATTTCAAAAAATTATTTTAAGCCCATGTTCATCATTTTTGCTCAGAAAATTGAATTATGCAATCTCTTAAATTGTGTATAATTAATGAATTCATTTATTTCACTCACTGAAAACAGTCAATTTACCTATGATTTATATCAATATACTCTCAGGTGCCTAATAAACAGGTGGTAAGGGCTGGAATAAATGTGGGATTGGAAATTTTTTGAAAATGTCATAAATGAGGGAGCAGGGTCAGAATATATAAAAAGAATTGTTCACCGTACAATAATATACATGATTACAACACAACTATTTCATATCTTAGAAAAGTCGTCTCTCAGTAACTCCAAAAAAATTAACAGTTAAACACAAATAGGAAATCTGACAATCTAAGGGTTGGAAAAAATCTAAATTTTACTATGCTGGGGACAGTGTTTATTTGGCACCAAAGAGTATGTTTTACATACAATGTTCATACAAAATATCAATAATATATTAAAACTGATATACTGGTGATTGAACCATGGATTTATAATCTGTGACAACCATTGTCCTCACAAGCATTGACAACAATAACCAAATTAATAAATCTGTTAACTTTGATTTGTGAGGAGTAACTAATCGTAAATATCAACTTATGGTTCTTGAATGGTATTTCACATGTCAAAGCAATATGAAAATCTACTTTGGCTCCACTCATAATAACAGCAACTGTTACATTTTCTCCATTCATTACTGCTCAAGACCATTCAATAACCCTGGCCAACAACTGGTCATGAACTGGAACAATATAAACATGAACTCTGGCTACAGACTATACAAGAAGGTTTGTACAGTGGTTCAATTTAAAAATTTCAAACTAACCAAAACTTTCTAACATAGTATAATTACATGTAGGTTTGAGCTGTAAGCTACAAACCTTAAAATTATTAGTAAGTAATATATTACAGAATATGGATTGCATTTAGTTTCTTTTCACTGAAGACAACTTGCAAGTGTAATTACTTGTTTGAGGTAAAACTAAGAGCAAACTTTTGAATGTTTGTTAGAAGTCATTGTTTATGTTGATGAGAAGTATTTCAATGTTTTATATTTCTTATGTACATTTAAAAAAATAACCAATTCTTCTTCATTTAGGAGTAAATGAAAAAATGCAACAGAAGTACCAGTCTTGTATGATTTTATCAGATTTGCCACAAAACATAGGCCTGGGGAACCTTGTCCATTACACCTTGCCTTCTTACACTAAATTACCAAATTTACTTGTGTACAAGTCCAGGTTTTTCGATGTGAAAATTGGCCTTAAAAACTGAACTCGACTTATACATGGGCAAAACATAAAAAAAAACAAAATTTTAAAAAAGTATGGATTTTGTACCAAAAATCGGGGCTCAACTTATACACGAGCAAAAATGGTATGTGGATCTAAGAGATTCTGGTACTGCCTTTCATTCACCTACAGAATACAGCAATTACCAACAAAATTGAGTTTGTACTAGAAAATAAATAAAACAAAAGAAATATACTTGAAATCTAGTAATCAACATTGATCAACACCCCTCGCTTATGGCATCTTAACAAATGTTAAATGCCCACGAAGCTGTTTCTCTGAGAATACAGCTAAATTCCTCAGAGAGTTCACCATATGATTGGTACGTAGAAGGGATGACCAGGACTGGACCACAGGTATGTGCAACTGGCCTGCGGGCAAAGCCACTTTCTGTGCTAAAACTGACTTCTATTTTTGATACTGTGACAATATTGCTGCCCGTGACAAACTGTAAGAATGCCCCTAAAACAATGTCATCCAATGATTTTACAAATCGTTTAAGGTGACCTAAACATTCTCTCTCAGCCTCATTAGAGGGTTCAACTGAGAAGAGCTTTAAAACTTTCTTTGGCGTTGGTTTTGATTCTTCATACAACTGCATCAAGTTTGGTACAGTTTGAAACTCAGCAAAACCCTTCAGCACTGACATAATAGGTGCCCAGGAATTACAAATATATCTTGGGCGCTGGATTAGTTCTTGATGAGCTAATTCTTTGACAATATGCTCAAGGTTATCCTTAGTAACCATTCGGAAGCACTTGTATGCTGATAACACTTCCATTACATCCTCGTCATTGGAGGGATCGCATTCCTCATCTGCTAGACATCTTTGTAATGTGTCACGCTCACATTTTGCAATGTAATGGTAGAACGAATCAAGGTGACATTCAGTGGGAAGCAGTTCCTCTCCAAATAGGCATGAGGCAATGAATGCTCTTGAAAGCATGATTGGAAAATATTTTTCTTGCCTGAAACCAGCAACAATAACTCTCGCAACACTTTGCCACTGAGGCTTTTGGTAATCATGCCTCAAACATGGCACTTTTTCAGCTGCACCAGTGGAAAGAGAACTGCAAAACTCTCTCCAGAATATGCTTAGGGCTTCTCTCATTACTCCAGAACCTCTACCTTTCTCTATTTCACCCCTGCAGTCGATAAAAACAAACTCCAGTCTGTAGTTTAGGATATCTACTTCTTCAAATTCCTTGATCATGTCCTTAAGGACATTATTGCGATGTACTGCAATCTCGCGCACATCTTGTACGAGTGGTACTGAAGGTGGAACCTGCACAGCTGCAACATCAGGATCAAGTAATATGGGTGGTACTTGCACACTTGCAACACTAGGGTTGGGTACTGAATGTGGTATCTGTACATTTATACCATCAGCATTGGGTAATATAGGTGGCACCTGTACACTTACACCATCACGATCAGGCAATGTGGGTGGCACTTGCACATGTGCACCATCAGGGTTATGTGCTGAATGTGTCCCCTGTACACTTGTACCATCAGCATTGGGTAATATAGGTGGTACCTGCACACTTGCACCATCACGGTCTGATACAGAGTGTGGTACCTGCACATTTACACCATCAGGATCACATAATAAGGGTGGTACTTGGGCACTTGCAACATCATGGCTTGATAATGTGGACCTTATATCCATACCTGCCACAATATCACGAGGGACCTTATGTTATTACAGCAAATGATGTGCTACTGTTGACAGCAGACAAAAAATGACACTTTTATACATTTTTGGCTCTTCTAAAATATAAGTTGAGGCACCTCATCACTGATTAGTTGTCAATGAGGTAGTTACGAATATGTTCAGGTTAAGTCAAGAACTGCTTTGGAACAAGTGGTGTGATTAAGACACAAGTAGTTTCATTGTCATATAGCCGGGATTAAATAAAATTATGTTTATTGTTGAAGGATCTCTTAATAAAACAGCCACACTTAACATTAAAATTAGATTACATGCTTTTTTTTAAGAACCAGTAAATTTTATCGAGCCTCATTGTTCTTAATTTTTCGGTGACTTCTGCCTCAATTTGTTCTTATTTCTGTGATTTTTAATGATAAAAAACAAAAACAAAATAAAACAAGGTGTTGAAAAATGAATAGCCTAACACAACACATGTATTGTACGGCTAAATTGAGAGGCAAACTACCTTCATTGTTTGTTGAGCAGTCTTTACTAGGGGATTCTTTTTATGTTTTATGATGTATCGCTAAGTTTTAGGCGATTTTCTACCACAAAGACTTTCCTAGTTATCAAGCCTCAGCCTGAGCTTGTTCTTAAATTGTTCTTAAATTTTGGCAAATTTGAGCCTTGCTGTTCTTATAAAAAAAGCGTGTAACATTAAAAGACATTACAAATTTTAGCTATAAACATGGGAGTATCACAAAGGTTACCTTCAAGCTGGTTTGGCTGGAGAGACCTGGTCAACTGATGAAGCCCCTGGTATAGGCAATCCGAATCAGAACTTTCATCTGTTAACACCTCTTCAATATCATTGTCCTAGAAATCAAGATCAGTGTAATGAAAGTAAAAATGAGCACTAGAATCTACACTTACATGTGCACATTTGGAAAAGTGAGCAATTACTCTCTGAAATTGGGAGTGGTATGTGAGTCTGGTTGATATCATCGCATGGCACACATCTTACTCAATTAAGGTTATTAAATAATCTGGTAATCCTCATTTCTCAGCATTGGTGTACAGTGGTGGAGTTTTTTGTCTGTAAGAAATTCAATTCCTCTTTTTGGGCCAATAGAGAATTTTAGCATTTGCAAAACTATGCATGTAAAATTTGGCAATGGATTAAGACTCTTCAAGTTCTCCCAGCAACGAGAATAAATACTTACTGGGAAAATTTTAGGGCCTTTAATACTACAATAATTTCAAGTAACATAAGTAATATTAAAGCCGGTGTTACATGGTGAGACTTTTAGATGAAACTTGTGTGCAGCAATGATGCGGAGAAAGTTTCACAGAGGTGTTGTGCCGTGTAACATGGTCAGTTTCGTGAAAATTTTTCCATCAGGCAGAATGGCTATTGTTCTCTGGACATTTACTTACAGATCGCAGCTTCAGCACGAGTATGCATAATTATTCACACTCATGTCACCGCTTATTGCTTATTGGTTAATCACTTCGCGGGTAAAATTTTAAGACTTTGGTCCCTCATTCCCCAAACGTCAGTCAAACTAGAGAAGTGCTGGTTTGATGGACAGCTGCTGAAAGTAATTAGTCAAGGCATTGTTCACGAGGTGGAAACTTTTCTCGCCTTTCATCCGTTTCAACTTGAGGTTAATTTTTTCTCTGTTATGTAAGCACGATGCATATCAAATTCTTAATATTTTCTCGCTACGTACTACAAACCGCATGTAACAAGAAAAACCTTTTGACTTTTGTTTTTGCTGGGCAGCACATAAACGTCTTTTTAGAAAACTTTTTGCATCGAGTATATCAGTTTCTGACTCAGTGCCGTAATGCACATAACAAACTCTAAGAAAACATTTTGTATTTAATAACCTTAGTTTTTGATTTCGCATTGCGACAAACAAACTCTTCCATTATGTAACTTTTAACAACTGAATGCACGACAGCGCGTGTCGCGTAAAAATCTTTTCAGAAAACGTTTTGCGTCGAATATATTTTCTGATCCAGAGCGGTAATACACATAACAAACTTCTTAAAAAAACATTTTGTATTTAATAACCTTTTTGATTTCGCATTGCGAACCGACAAACAAACTCTTCCATTAACTTTTAACAATTGAATGCATGACAACACGTGTCGCGTAAAAATCTTTTCAGAAAACTTTTTGCATCGAACATATTTTCTGATCCAGAGCGGTAATACACATAACAAACTCTTAAGAAAACATTTTGTGTTTAATTACCTATTTGATTTCGCATTGCGAACCGATAAAAAAATCTTCCATTAACTTTTAGCAACTGGAGGCAAGACACACATAAAAATCTTTTCAGAAAACTTTTTGCATCGAATATATTTTCTGATCCAGAGCGGTAATACACATAACAAACTCTTAAGAAAACATTTTGTGTTTAATAACCTATTTGATTTCGCATTGCGAACCGACAAAAAAATCTTCCATTAACTTTTAACAACTGGAGGCAAGACACACAAAAATCTTTTCAGAAAACTTTTTGCATCGAATATATTTTCTGACCCAGAGCGGTAATGCACATAACAAACTCTTAAGAAAACATTTGGTGTTTAATACCCTTTTTGATTTCGCATTGCGAACCGACAAAAAAATCTTCCATTAACTTTTAACAACTGGAGGCAAGACACACATAAAAATCTTTTTAGAAAACTTTTTGCATCGAAAACCTTTTCTTACTTAGTGTGATAATGCATATAACAAAACCTTAAGAAAATTTTTTATGTTAAATGACCTTTTTTTCATTTCGCATTAACTTTTTAACAACGGAACACACGATGCGTAAAGCATAAAAGCCTCTTCAAGTCAGAAAACCTTTAGCATCGAATCTATTTTTAGTGCAGTAATGCACCTAACAAACCCGTGATACGCATCGAACAACATACAGTTTTTATTAACGCTTCCAAGTCTATTTATATTATAATTTATTCTAACTGAAATTTTGTACTCTACGCGGATTGGTCAACTTTTTGAAAGGAATCCGTTCAACAATATGATTCGTGGATTTCGATCCGGCCCTCTGTTGTTGACAGTATAAATATCTGTGTATGACCAAACAGCTACATCAGAAATAGTTATTCACCAAACCATGGAAACGAGAAAGAGAAAATTCGAACCCGGTCACTATGCCAAGTACCCCTCACTGCCATCAAAGCGAGTTACTGTAATACGAGATGTACTACCAGACAAATATATTGTCGAGCGACTAATCTGCAAACGAGTTAAAGCTGGAAAAACTGAGTTTTTTGTCAGATGGTTAGATTGGCCTGCACATACCAGCAGTTGGGAGCCTGCAAACCACATACCAGCGTCACTGAGAGAACAGTTCAGCCGACCCGATGTGCATCCATCTCTCCTACAAGATGCCAGGGAGAGGCTGCAGCTGGTACTAGAACAAGGATTAAAGAGCGCACTAATGACGGATACAACGATCTGCATTCGTCACGATGTCTTGCGTGCTCTTTTCCCTTGTTTTAGCAAAAAGGCGATCAGCAAGTCCTTCCACTCGACTTCGAAGGAGGATTTTGAAAGGGCCGGACTTGAGTCGTGCTTTCTCAAAATTGTCAGTCGAAGTCGAGTTGAAAGACGCATTGATTTCCCAATTTTGCTGAAACCCTTTTTAACTAAAGCCCCTTCCTTCTTTGACGAGGATGGAAAGGAAGTCCCAGTCCGTCGCTTAGAACGTCTACGAATCCAGTTTACTAAATCAACAAGGGCCCTCTGATTACCCTCTGATAAACAAAACGGCTCTTTTAGGAGCCACCACACTATCAAAAGAAAATAACCAATGCTCTTAAATATCAGTTATAAATCCCTAATATCTAGCAATTTGATTAGTTAAGTAAACAGTAATGATACTATAATCAGATCAAATCAAACTGCACACCGTTTACAAACATTGAAAAGTTTTTATTTTCTCTCTCCGTATAAAGAAATTTTTTCTGCATATGACATAACTTATACAGTTTAATTTTTACATTTTCTTGAAATCGCTCTATTGTACAGCAGCTCATCAACGCACTCTGCGGTGTATTAGACTGATAAGATGCCTTTGGACGATCATCCTGAAAAGAATTTGAAAAAAGTTGAGACCTTTCAAAATATAAACGCATTAAGCTTAAACGAGCATCGTAAAAGCAACTCACCAATGATGGTGGAGATTTCAAAAAAATTCGGTGAAACTTACTCTAATTGCGGCACGGTGATGGGTCGAGTCCCAAACACTGGCCTCATTATAGGCGTTGGTGTTATCACACAGATCATTCTTCCTCTTTCCCCTATTCTACGAACCGTCTGTCTCGTAATCGCGTGGTTGTCAGCCACGTGCTGGAAAATTATTACTAGTATCTGCAATGGAAGAGAAAACTGTTTTTATTTGCTGATTAAATCAATTTTTAAAACATCATTCCCATTTCAGTCATAACTTTGAATTTTTTTTTTGAAAAAAATACTCACATGGCACAAGTCCGCCCGTATTTCAAAATCTCTCAGGCGATGTCTGTGCAGCACTTCAGGCAGAGGTTCGCGTCTTATACTTTCAAGCAAAGTTTCAAGGGGCAAAGATATAATTGTCTGAAAATCCAAGTCAAAAGATGTTTTCCTTACCAAATTAACCAAAACGGAATTTTGTTTTTTTAAAACCTGATCGAAAATTCCAAACACAAGCATTTTAAAAGTAGATGTTTTAAAAGTTACACACTTACCCTGCTGGAAGCCATCTTGCTAAACTGAAGCTATTCTCAATGCATTGCTTTACTATTGAATAAATCCTTGAAAATCTGAATGTCCCATTCTTTGTGGTGATAGTTCCGGTCAATGATATTATATTCTTCTGGTTTCACAATACGTTGGCTCAAGTTACGTACGAAGTAAATTAAAGTCGTGTAGCTCTCGATCGACATTTTTTTCTTAAATTGCCCTTTTTGAATAAATGAACAAACCACAGCATCCAAGACTTTGTGAAGCAAAACGAGCTGTAATCTGTTTGGAGTGGGTCAATTTTCGTGGAAAGATTATTATTCGTCACGATGTTGTCCGCGCTCTTTTCCCTTGTTTTAGTGAAAGGGCCCTCAGCAAGTCTTTCTTCTCGACTTCGAAGGAGGATTTTGAACGAGCCGGACTTGAGTCCTGCTTTGTCAAAATCGTCAGTCAAAGTCGAATTGAAAGACGAATCGATTTTCCCATTTTGCTGAAGCCCTTACTAGCTAAAGCCCCTTCTTTTTTTGGTGAGGATGGAGAAGCTCTGCCAGTTCGTCGTTTGGAACCGAACTGCATGTTCAATTTACGAAATCGACGATGGCCTTCTGATTTTTCAGAAAAAAAGGCTCCTTTAGGAGCCACCACATTATCAAAAGAAATAACCAATGTTCCACATGATAATTTTTATATTTATTTCGATACTGCGTCTCGTTGACAAACACTTTTTCAGAATACATTTCTAACAACATTTAAAATTAAATGGCGACAAATAGTTTTCGATGTACTTCGTATCACTTTTCAAACTCTTAAGGCTACTTTGCTGAAAAGAAACACTAAAATTGAAAAGATACAAGTGTTTTTATTGCAATTTCTTAATCACATATAGCCATCAGGGGGAAAATCAGTCTAAATAATTTGTAACATGAAACCCAGTGGAATAGAAATTTACACAGTTAATCAGTAAACATGACAAGATTGATCTGGGCATGCACGGACCGCACCGGTGAGCAACAGGAGGTATCTTGCCTTTTTTGTTGCATCTTGTCCTTGAGCTTCAACATGCCAACGTCAGCTCACCTTCAGGAAAAGCTCCAGTTGGAAAAAGAGTGGCTTGGGCAGCATGCGCTACAAGCTCATCCAGTGCCCAAGCCACGTACAATAATCATCCGATTGCGGGCATATAGTAAGTATATCAATTACACTTTTTGCTCATGATTTTGGGATAGCCCAATCTAAAACCATTTGTCATTTTGTGACATTAGAACATGCTCACATGCGTATTTAGAAAAACTACTTGTCAAAAATGGGAATCGAAGATACTTGCATATAACTCCTTTAACTTTTAAATTGGTTCAAGATGATTTATTTTCATTGGTACTGTAAACTAGCCACCATGACGCGGGACGAGATTCGGTATGTGGCAAGAGTCCCTTTGCCAACCAATCCTCCGATAACCATCCAACCGCCATTAGGTGTTGCACCATTGAACTGAGGTAAATATTGTCGAGTCGCTTCTTTAAATCCTCCATAAACACATAATGCAATTTTTGGCATGACTTTTACTTCTACGGCTAGTTTATTCTTCACTGCCACTGGGATCTTCAATTTTCAATTTTTTTATTCAAAGTCACGTCCACAAAAGATTGGAAAATAGTTGTTTTAAAATTATTTTATTTTTTGTTGAACATAAATGAAAATCTCAAATCCGTATATATTTTCCTAGGCTTGGGATAGTTTTAAGTAAATCACAGGTGGTGACGAGTAAAACTGGGAAATAACTTCATGCGCCGGTATTGTCAAACTGAAAGTTCTGATAATTTCCCCGAGCTTTTAGTTTTAAAATACCATGGGCATGGCAGACAGTTTATGGCTTACGATTTAAAAGTACTTGTCATTTGTTGTAATATTATCAGTATTAATCGAGAAACACGTTGGATTTAAAAAGCTTAAAACTCTCTTTAAAATTTCTTAATTTTCATAAGTAAAGTTTTTGTTCATAAAATGTTGCAAATTTTGATGAGCTGTCAAAACTTCATGCTCGATTGAATGAATTAATGAACAAAGCCGCCAGCGCAGAAGGCGCAACGTTTTGAATGAGATCAAAACTTAGACCAAGTACAAAAAATCTCGATAACTTCAAAAGAATATGTTGATAAATTGTCCCTTAAGAATGAAACTGACGAAACTCGTCTCAAGCTTAAACCGGAAAAGTTTAAAAAGCTTAAATGTATGCCAAGAACTGTTTGCTAACGCGTTTTCGCCGACTTTACATCGATGGAAATGAAGACACATTAGTCTGTCCTGGTTTAACAGGCACATTACAGTTATGGATATTGTAAGTTTGATAATACAATTAGGTACAACTGATTGTAGCTTTTCTGGTCTTTGGGTTTTCTGCTGCAATTTCAAACGCATTGACTTTTTCCTTGCACATTCAAAATCTGGACGCCATTTTGAAACCACAAACAAATGACATATGAAACCTCGCGTCAAAATGAAAGAGTTATTTGTCACCCATGGCAAGTACGTTATTTAATCCCATGCTTATGTTATGTTCACCTTTGGATTAGTACTATTCCAATTTTAGGGATGAAATTAATTTTTAACATGTGAATCTAGTATATATATATAAAAATTTCTTATAGTTATAGTTTTATCTAATGGTTTCCTATTAGTTTTTAGTTGGGAAGGGAGGGAATATACCAAAAAAATGCTTTGGAATGTGACATGGGGTCGTTTTACAAATTTTAAGGTTCTTTTTTATTAAAATTTGACAAGGTATAGAAGTAGGATCTTCATGCTCCTCCTCCAGAATCTTTGCAATTAGGTTTTCTCTTTTCCTCGTGCGAACTGGTTTTCCAGTAAGTTCCTGTAGTTTCTTTTTCAGATCATCAACATTCTTTCAAGCATTTCATCAGTTTCAGCATCTTGCTGTGATGCTACTTCAGTTGGCTGGATAGAAACTATAGCACACCCACACTTCAGGATAGTTGTCGGCCTGGCAAACACAGAAAAGCTACAAGAATTTATTATTGAGAGTAATATGCTGCATTTCATTATTTTGCCTGTTACTTTTTCAAAAACCAACTTTTTCTTTGCCAAAGTACAAAGTGATATCAGTTTTTCATTTCTGCCTGCCTATGGGTGTACATAGTGAATATGGACAGTTTTTATATACTGAGTGGTGAGAAAGTTATCTTTGCAATCATATTTGGACAACAGCTAGACATGAAAAACTTTATTTACAGATTATTTACAATCTTTTATAAAATAGAAAATTTTTACATATTTACACAAGTGGCATACCCAGACTTCAGGACAGTTGTAAGCCTAGCAAACACAGAAAAGCAACAAAAATCAGAACAAAAAATCAGGCAACTTATACATGTTTTCCTTTCAGGCCAGTAACTGTTCCTCATTACTCAAATCCTATTTAATTTTCAAAACTCGACGGAAGGAAAATGAGATGAAAACAACAAAAACTATTATCTGGATTAGATCTTAAAATGAATTCCTTTTTGTATTATCCATACCAAATAAAAGATGTTAAAATAGTAAAAATATCTTTGTAGCTGTTTTATGTCTGATTTCAAAAATAAACAATTTTGTAGGCCTACAAGTCTATAAACTTGGTATGCCACTAAGTTAGGTTCATTATTGAGGCCTTGCTGATTCTGTGATTAAAATTTTTCTAATTAGTGTAGTACGCAGCAAGCGGCGTTTAATTGGTTTGCCTGTAAGTTTTTCAAAAATAGACTTAAGTTCTTCTTCGGTCATGGCCATTAATTGTTCTTCCCTGTCCAAAGGGCTGTTACCACTTTGTGGTGGAGGGGCCATAGATAATCGAACAATCTTTGCTGCAACACTGGATTTCCCTCCCCCATTCCAGAATTCTTCATCCTTTTTTTCATATGTTCTTTTTTGTCCCTGAAAACTTCTTAGGTCTTCTTGTCTTTTTTCAACCATGAGCAGTGACTTGCAGGCATCCCAGCGATTAATTCTTCTGAAGAAAAACTTTCTCATGTCATCATTTTTCTTTTCAACAGCTAAAATGTAATCAAGATGAGCATAACTGTTAAAAATGCCATATTAGTACAATATAAGTACAATATATACATATAAACTTGAATATGTAAGAAATGGAGGACGACAAACTTCTTGCAAGTAAAAGTTATTTAAAATGTTTTGGCAAATTCAGCCTTCGTCACTCAAATATTAAATACAATTCACACTTGTTAAGATATAACTGTGTCACTCTGTTTTACTCGCTCATTATTTTAAAATGCAAGCATTTACTAGTAGGTCTTTTTTAAAAACTATGTGAATAATATTATGTTGTATAAAATTATATCAAATAAT